>AP025043.1:471077-570626 GCA_036186865.1 Eustoma russellianum
GTGGAGGGAAAAAACCACGGGCAGTGAGAACAACTTCCACTATTCGAAATAATGGGAATACAAGAGACAACTCAAGTTTAGACTTAAACTTGAGAAATACAAGAGAATTGAAACACTCAATATTTTCTTATACCGGATTGGTATAATCTCACAATTCTCTTTTCCTCTCTCTATTTTCTTTCACTCACTCCTCTCTCAAGAAGCTCTCAATTGCTTCTTCCTTTGATTTTGGTGTGTCTTCCTTTGAAGGATTACTTGCCAATTTATAGGCAAGAAAAGTGAATAAAACATGTGCCATTTACTATTCATATGGCTGCACCAACTTTGTCAAAGGTGTGCCACCAACCTTCCAAGAATTTCCAAGAAATGGTGCTGCCTAACCAATTGTCTGGACCCATCAAATCTCCCCCTCCAGACTAGAGGCATATTCCACTCTCATTGAGAGTCCATCCCAGCTTGCCTGACGCACCAATTAAACTTCTCTTTTGTAATGACTTTTGTCAATACATCAGCAGGATTATTGTCTGTGTGGATCTTCTTGATTTGAAATTGTTCATCCTCAGTGGCATCCCGAATCCAATGATATCGCACATCAATATGTTTGGTTCTCGCATGATACATCGTATTTTTGCTCAAGTCAATAGCACTTTGACTATCGCAGTATACTATGTATTGTTGTTGTTTGAACCCCAACTCCTGTAAAAATCGTTTCATCCAAAGCATCTCCTTACCAGCTTCTGTAGCTGCGATGTATTCTGCTTCGGTAGTCGATAATGATACACACTTTTGAAGTTTCGACTGCCAAGATATAGCTCCCCCTGCAAATGTAAACAGATAGCCAGAAGTCGATTTTCTGCCATCTAGATCTCCAGCCATATCTGAATCTGTGTATCCATCAAGAGTTGGTCCGGAACCTCCAAAAATTAAGCATAATTTTGAAGTTCCTCTAAGATATCGAAAGATCCATTTCACTGCTTCCCAATGCGTCTTTCCTGGATTTGATAGAAACTTGCTCACTACTCCTACCGTATGAGCAATATCTGGTCTGGTGCAGACCATAGCATACATCAAGCTTCCTACTGCAGAAGAATATGGAATCAATGACATTTCTTCTTCTTCCTTCTCCGTTGAAGGACAATCTCTCTTGCTTAGCTTGAAATGATCAGCAAGTGGAGTTGTAACTGGCTTTGCTTTGTTCATATTGAACCGTTGAAGCACTCGTTCAATATATCCCTCCTGTGATAACCAAAGCTTTCTTGTTGCTCGATCTCGTATGATATCCATTCCCAAGATACGTTTTGCAACACCCAAATCTTTCATGTCGAATGTTTCTGACAATTTCTTTTTTAAGATATGGATCATGTTTCCATCTTCTCCAACAATCAGCATGTCATCAACATATAAGAGAAGAATGATAAATTTACCATCAGGGTACCTTTGAATATATACACAAGGATCAGCAACTGTTCTCTTGAATTTCTGACTCAGCATGAATGAGTCAAACTTCTTTTACCATTGCCGTGGTGCTTGCTTCAATCCGTACAGACTCTTTTTCAACTTGCAGACCATGTCTTCTTTGCCTTTGCTTACGAAGCCTTCTGGTTGTTCCATGTAGATTTCCTCATTCAGATCACCATGTAAGAAAGCTGTTTTTACATCTAGTTGTTCTAGCTCTAAATTCAAGCTAGCTGCCAAACCAAGTACAAGTCGAATAGAACTCATTTTAACAACTGGTGAGAAGATTTCATCAAAGTCGATACCTTTCTTTTGACCAAAACCTTTCACCACCAATCGAGCTTTGTACTTTAGCAACTTATCGCCGTCTTTCTTTAACTTGAAGACCCATTTGTTTTTCAGAGCTTTCTTTCCTTTTGGAAGTTGAACTAGATCATAAGTGAGATTCTTTTTCAGTGAGTCCATCTCTTCTTGCATGGCTTTTGTCCAACAATCTTTATCTCTATGAGATTGTACTTCTTGAAAATTCTCTGGTTCTCCATCATCTGTTATAAGAATGTATTGAGAACTAGGATACCTGGTAGAAGGTGCACGTTCTCTGACAGACCTTCTCGGTTGAGGATCCACATCTTCCAATTCAAGAGAGTCAGGGGTTTGCTCCCCCTGCTCAACACCACTAGAATCATCACCGATTTCAGTTTCTTCTATATTTTCTCCAGTTGTATCATTGTTCAAAGAAGGAACAAATGTTACCTCTGTAACATTTTCTGCAATAGACATTTTTTCTGCATCGTTGAACATTTCGTGTTCTTGGAACACGACATCTCTACTTCTGACGATTTTCTTCTTTTCTGGATCCCATAGCCTAAAGCCGTATTCCTCATTTCCGTACCCCACAAAGATACAAGGAATAGTTTTGTCATCCAATTTTGACCTCCGGTCTTTTGGAACATGCATGAAGGCTTTACATCCAAATACTTTTAGGTGAGCGTAGCTTACCTCTCTTCCACTCCATACTGCTTCTGGAATATCAAAGTTTAGTGGAACCGAAGGTGATCGGTTGATCAAGTAGACAGCTGTATTGACAGCCTCCCCCCAAAATGACTTAGACAATTTAGCCATTTTGAGCATGCATCGTACTTTTTCTACAATGGTTCGATTCATCCGTTCTGCAACTCCGTTATGCTGTGGAGTACCAGGAACCGTCTTCTCATGTCGTATACCATGTTTTGTGCAGTACTCTTCAAATTCTATTGATATGTACTCGCCTCCATTGTCAGTACGAAGGCATTTCAACTTTTCTCCAGTCTCTCTTTCAACCATTGCATGAAACTTTTGAAAACATTGAAATACTTGACTTTTATTTCTTATCAAGTAAATCCATGTTTTTCTAGAAGAATCATCAATGAAAGTAACAAAGTATTTGTTTCCACCTAGAGATTCTACCTCAATGGGACCACACACGTCAGAGTGAACCAACTCCAATTTATTTTCTTTTATCTTGGAGTTCTTCTGAAAAGTAACACGATGCTGTTTTCCAAATAAGCAGTAATCACATGGGTCTAGTGATTTACCTTTGTCTAACGGTATCAACGATTGCTTTGCCAGTAACTGCATCCCTTTCTGCCCAATGTGTCCCAAACGTCTGTGCCACACGTTTGGGGAATCGCCGTCTTCTACTGCATTTATTTGACTTTCACACACCTTAAAGTGTGTCTTGTACAAATTACAACATAGCTTCCCTTTTGCTACCACCAGAGAACCTTTGGTAAGTTTCCATGTCGTATTACCAAAGAAATGCTCATAACCTTCTTTGTCCAGTGCACTTGCAGATAAAAGATTGAATCTCACATCTGGAACATGTCGCACATTTCGTAATGTAAATGTGCAACCAAGTGAAGTTTCCACAGTGATATCACCCATTCCCTCGATCAGTGAGGTGCTTTTATTTCCCATCTTCAACACACCAAAGTCTCCAGCTTTGTATGTGGAGAAGTACTCCTTGCTAGCAGCACAATGATATGAAGCACCTGTATCCACGATCCATTCAAGGTCTAAGTTTGAGATATGACAACATTCATTTTGGTGACAAACCAATGTTGTCTCTTCGTCACTGCTTGAAGCTATTGCTGCTATGTTGTTATCTCCCACCTGCTTTTGACCTCGATCTTTGTCTTGCTTTAAAGATCTGCAATTCCTTTTGAGGTGACCATTCTTACCACAGTTCCAGCACTTCACTCCGCTTCTCGATTTGGAACGATCTCTGGACTTGTCATAATCTTTTGATTTATCATGACTGTTGAAGTTTCTATTTCGGCTCCTTCCTCTTTCTTGTGTAAGAAGAGCCTGTCCTTGCTTCTCTGGTTGCATCATCTTAATATGCAGCAACAAAGATGATGTGACCTCTTTCAATGTGATTGTTTCTTTACCATGAAGTAAAGTGGTCGTCAAACCATTGAATGAGTGTGGAAGTGAACTCAAGAGCATAATCGCCTTATCCTCGTCCTCTATAGTAATACCAAGACTAGCCATTTGGGATATAATACCATTGAAATCATTCAAATGAGATAAAAAATTTGTACCTTCGCTCATTTGGAGTGTGTAGAGCTGCTTCTTAAGATACAATTTACTTGTCATCGTTTTGGACATATACAAGCTTTCTAGCTTTGTCCAAATCTCCATAGCTGAGTCGTTTCCGTCTACATTGTTCAGGACTTCGTCAGACAAGTGCAAGCGGATTGCACTTGCGGCTTTATCATCCATGTCTTGCCAATCATCATCTTTCATGGCTTCTGGCTTTTTCTCTTTGCCATAAAGAACTTTGTGAACACCTTGTTGTATAAGGTAATCCTTCATTCTTTTCTGCCATGTGGAAAATCCATCATCTCCGTTGAATTTTGCCACATTGAATTTCATCTCTGTCATATTCGAGAAAAATCAAGAACCGAATAACTTGGCTCTGATACCACTTGTTGGGAATAATGACCCGGTTCTAAGCGGAATAAAACCGTGAATAGTAATTTACTACTCACTAGAATCTTCGAGTATGATAACAAGATAGATAAAATAGACACCAAGATTTACGTGGAAACCCTCTCTCTGTGGAGGGAAAAAACCACGGGCAGTGAGAACAACTTCCACTATTCGAAATAATGGGAATACAAGAGACAACTCAAGTTTAGACTTAAACTTGAGAAATACAAGAGAATTGAAACACTCAATATTTTCTTATACCGGATTGGTATAATCTCACAATTCTCTTTTCCTCTCTCTATTTTCTTTCACTCACTCCTCTCTCAAGAAGCTCTCAATTGCTTCTTCCTTTGATTTTGGTGTGTCTTCCTTTGAAGGATTACTTGCCAATTTATAGGCAAGAAAAGTGAATAAAACATGTGCCATTTACTATTCATATGGCTGCACCAACTTTGTCAAAGGTGTGCCACCAACCTTCCAAGAATTTCCAAGAAATGGTGCTGCCTAGCCAATTGTCTGGACCCATCATATCCTCCATGTCCCATTAGTGTCGTAGTATTTTTGTCATGTATTGATAAGTGATGATAGGTATAATAATCGGAGGATGCATACATGACGTTTTTAAAATAATTTAAATTTCTTAAGTTAACCCATATCACCGGAAAGAAAGAGATTTTAAATTGTCAACAAGAGGCACCTGTTATTAGCCCAGTCTATTCTTATACTACACGGGGATGAGATCATCTCACTTACTTTTTTCTCACTCCACGCGTCACCGCGCGTCACGTGGCAGCAGAGGTAGGTGGCTCCTGCTGCCACGTGTCGCGCGGTGACGCATGGGTGATGAATTTGAGGTTAGGAATCCTAACCCGACTACACGACCCCGAAACTGCTGCGATGATTGGACACGTTTGCTCATCTTCTTCATACCAAAGTCTGACATGCGTAGATGCTATTCGGTTTTTATTTGGATCAAATATGATCTAAAAACTATAGGAAAAATTGCAAATACTCTACACACAAAAAGGACATTAAAGACACCAAAGTGTTATTCCGATGATCGAGTCACCTATAGATATTTTCATATTTAGAGGTTTTTTTTTTGAATATTTAGAAAAACATGTCTATATTGGTTGTTCGAGAAGAATGCTTTCAGAATTTGACCTCGTTCGCTTCCTGCTGGACGGTTTTTTTTCCTTTTGTATGTCGTGACATACCAATGCATGTCAAATAGATAAAAGGTGATGCAACGTATTCTGGTCTGTTTATACATGACTATCAAATGATGCAACATATCGAGTTAGATGATGAAACTGTTCGCGTGGTGGACGTCTGATTGAGCCGCATGTATCGAGCTGACCTGAAAGGCTTGTTCGCGTGGTGGACGTCTGATTGAGCCGCATGTATCGAGCTGACCTGAAAGGCTCTAGACGTCAGATCCATGACCAACCTGCTAAGTGTAGATGAGGTACTGCCGAGAGGACAACTGAAGCTGAGGTGACCTGACTGATTCTGACCTCGTATCGTGGTCGAAGCCAAAGGAACATTACGTGTCCTATAGGCCGAGCCGACATGATTGTATTTGTATCTGAGTGGCTGACGCGAGTCCTAAGCAACTTACACTCCTATAAGGGTCGTATGACATCAAGTGTAACAGACTAGGTTAGTTGTACTTGTCATTTTTTAAAATGATTGTTTTATCATCATCACTAACACAAGAATTCTACCTAAATAAAAGGGAGCGGGGGAGACAAAGATAGACGTAAAAGGGGTAATTTCAGTTAAAAAGAAAAGAAAAATGTGGTCAAAAGTTACGGTTTATAAATACAACAACTCGTTTTTCATTTTACCTCTTATATCTTAAAAGATTTAGAGCATATTTTTATAAATTGAAGTAATACAATATAGAAAATACGGAATAAATGAGAGGATAAGACGTAGATAATAAAATATATTCTTTTCTTATCCATAGGTATGTATAAAATGTCCAACAAGTGTCCTATTTATCGGACTTTTAGGGATAACGATACATTGAATTAGTTAATACCCTTTGTTGTTCTCTAGGACATATTTGTATTGATATAACCTTTGTTGTTCTCAATAATATATTGAACATCCACAATTGAATAATTTTCATAACACATATACAATTTTGATTGAAATTTGGTGGAAAGCTGTATTTTTCAGTTTGGTTTACAATCCATGTTGTCAAATTTTTATTTCAAAGAACATACAGTATAGCTACAAAATAACTGAAGTACCTGTATAAAGATGGGTCTCACTGAAATCAGACTTTCTATCTATTGAGACAGATTGTATTGTTTGACTACCACTTACCCTCCCCAAACCTTAGCGATAACTTTTGATGCCGTTGGGATATACTGGATACGGATGGTGATAATAACCTTTGATGAGGGAGTGGGTTCTCGCCCCACCTGTACCAGAGGCCCCTTAGCCAGGTGGGATGTAAATCGAGGGATGTGCTCCACCGGCAGCCCTACAAAGGGAGAGGACACACGAGACTCAGCCAGCCCAGAGGCAACCCTTGTAATATTTCAACAAGAATTGTCTCCACACGGACTCGAACTCGGAACGTCGGGGTTCTAGCCCCAATCACCATTGCCACTTACCACTGGACTATGCCCCTGAGGGCAATGGTGATAATAACCTGTATATTGAGGGATAACAAAAATAACCAGGACTCGCATGCCATAGTGAAAGCAGCACAAGTTGACGAGAACACTGTTGTAACTTCAATAATTTAACACATTGAAACATGTCTCAGCCTGATAATCCAAAAGCCAAACCATATGGAGGAATTGAAAGTAACCTACTGAACATAATCAAACAAACTAAATCTCATATCATAATCACTCTCTTCCTTGATCTATCCTCCTTTTTATCCTCAGCGGCTGGAGCCGCAGCAGCTGCGGGGGCAGCACCACCACCTCCGACAGGGGTAGCAACGGCAACAGCAGCACCTCCACCGAATCCAACATTTGTGATCAAGTATTCTATGTTCCTTTTATTACATAACTTGGCGAAGAGACTTGGCCAGTACGACTCTAATGGAACACTGGCAACTTTAACCAAAGTAGCAATCTTTCAGCAGTGACGGGGATTTCTTCATCGTGAATAATTAGGGCAGTGTAAGTGCAGGCCAGTTATATGGAAAAATCACAAGAGAATGGTTCGACATTTCAAACAATAGAAATTTTAGTGTGGTTATTGATGAACTAAGTATCAAATAAAACGATAACAAATAAATTTCTATCTATATGTAAATAAAAGAGTAATTATCCAACAAGAGGCCCATAAATTTTCTATCTATTTTATTAGAAATTTTCTATTTATTTTATTAGTTAATGATCAACTAATCATACTTGGTGTAAAATTTGTCTTCAAACAAAAGTCGTTTTATATTATATTATGAAAAGTATTTTTCCTTTTTTTCTAAAAATAAAAATGAGGCGGTGGTGGTAATTTCGACAATAAAAGGGGCAGTTAAATGTAATTAACCCAGACTAAAATTCTTTTTCGTATTCCTGCTGAGTCGGCTGCTAAAAAAACTCAAGGTTTTTGTAGGGTTTTGTGGAGCTGATTTAGTACGACATTCTGAATAAACTGTGCTGCTCTTTTCCTGCTCCAGAAGGCTTGGAAAAGATCATCCGGACGATTTCTGCTGGTCTCTGCAGACGAAGGAAGAAGCAGGGTCTGAATAGGAGAAAATACACATAGATCTCGTATAATATTTCAGGTAAGATGATTTATATCTATCTTTTCCCTGTCAACTTGGAAACGATTGTTCTGGTGACTTCAGTAAGAAAACGAACCGCTATCTGGTTAGACTACTCCCTAGCAAACTCCGTTAACACTGTTCTAAGGTTAATGGATTGCTAGCTTTTCCACTAGTACTTGTTTCCATTTCACTTCCTATATGTATTTGTTTGAATCCGTGTCTTATTCTTAGAAAAGGAGTATTCTTTTCAGGAGGCTAATTTATTGTGTCGAGAATGGCAATAGACGGGAGTTTTCGGCTTCAAGCTGAACTTCAGAGGTTAACTTACAGACGTGCAAGGCTTGCTTGTATTCCAGAGTTTAATTACTTATTAAAAAAGGTATCTTTATTTATTTCCCCTATTTATATTATAGATAAAGTACCATATGATCTCAACCATTTTGAATTTTACGTTGCATGTTTGATGCAGGGGGATACTGTGACCGAGGAAGAGGTGGTAAAGTTAGTTGGGGAGTTAGTTCTGCACCCTCATTACACCATACCGTTGTTGGGATGTTTCCGTCGTATATCACACCAAATTATTGAACGGACACTGACTTTGCTTCGTTTGGTGCCTGATTTATGCTGCAATTCAGAAGATTCTATGATTGAATTTGATGATGACAAGTACTATACAGAGTCTGAAGATTTCCACAATTCAGAACTTCTGCATGTCGTGGAAGTTCATGTTAGAAGCGGGAAAGGCCTGAGTCTTCACGAGCTTGTTTGTCTAGCCTTTTGTCGAGCTGTAGATTTGATTCCTTTTCTTCTGGGGTACAAAGAATTTTTTATTTTGCTGATTTTTTTTTGAAATTCTATTTTTAATTTGCTTAAATCATAGTATGCTCAACTTGTGGTGCTGAATGATATAACCAGGAAAATTTTTCTTACTATGTATGTGTATACGTGTTCTTTTTTTTTTCTCCTACGGCTTAGTTGCGTCTTGGTAATTCTGGACGATTCAAAAATTCACCTCACGAGACATGGTTAAGTGTACTGGAAAGACAGTAGTTTGGGATATATCTTTTGCACTTCTGGTATATAATTGTATGTATGTTTGTATGCATGTGTATGTGTGTGTTTATATATGTATACACACAAACTTAAACATGTATGTATTTAACGTGAAGTATTCCAGGTAAACACTGACAATTGATTATTTCATGTAAACCTAATTAACGTTTTCTCTCTTCGGTGCAGGCATGTTCTGCTCTATTTCAAATTTGCACCCCCACCATTTCAAAGGATTAAGTTGAGGGATGTCCGTTTTGTTAGGTCAGACTTGGTAAGCTTCTTGGATGATGACCTCCTTGTTTTCGCTATCTTGTGGCATGTTTTTTTCCTTCTAAATCTCCAGTTTCAGAACCCGTCTTTTTTCGAACGTAATTATATTGAATAAGCAAATTGTGCACTCATTATCATCTTCTTCTCTTTCCCTTTGATTATGGTCTTAATTTTCAGTGAAGCATGCACTTTCATGGTTCTTCCCTAGCATTTTTGGAAATTTCTCTAGATTTTGGGTGGATCAAGATACTGAAGCTTTTTTTTTCCTTTTCCTTTTAACCATATATAAAGTCTTGTTAAGAATTAGCTATGCCATGCAAGGTGTAAGGAGATATTAACTTCTCAAAATTAGAGGTCTTCTTTGTTGTAAGTCAAATTTTCATAGATATATGCAAATATACAAGGAAGTAGTCATTATAATAGGCAATACCAGAAAATTATTGCTTAAATACAATAGAGAGTAGAAGAATATAAAATAGAAAGAAAATCCTTGTTAAAGTTGCAGCTTAAAGTCATTAGACAGTTTGTTTCACTTTCCTCCATTTTCCGGTAGGTTCTTGGTTTCTTCATCATCATGTTGATTTTGGAAAGGGCCCAGCTTTTTTCTCTTATTGTCAAGAATTGCTGGAATTTCATATTGATGATTAAGGATGAAGATGCTGCTTTTTTTTTTGGGTAGCCATTGAGTGTGTTTCTGCGTATTCAGATTTGTTAGATTCTCTGATTCGTCTTGATGTTCTTTTTTGTCCTTCTGTTGTTAAAGTCCACTGCTGCTTGGTTTGTACAGTCAATATGTGAATCTGAGTGCATAATTACCCTCATTACCTTGTGCTGTAGGTTGTATTGTAACAAGCATTTTCTTTCTACCGTAAAGTAGTTTGTTGTCTTTTTCCGGATGTTGTCTGTTTATCAAATAGTTGACTCAGGTCGTCTGCTGGTATAGACAATAAAAAGTTATTATTTTGCTTTTTGAAAAAGAGCTGCTACATGGAGATGTGGTCAAATTTTAATCTGATCGACTTCATTGCCTGTTGTATTGTCCTCTAGCGTTTAGGTTGCTACATTTTCTACCTTGGAATACCATCAAATATGAACTCTGCTCTTTTTCTCCCCTTAAAAACAAATTATAGTACTTTTATCTTACTTGGTTCCATCACCCTGCGATGATACATGCATTTAATGAGGGGAAAAAACATAAATGCAGCTCTCCAGTCGGATGACGACGTGATAATTTTGGTTTAGGGTTACAATGACCGTCATTGCTCTGTTTTTTGTTTTCTTTCTCGGGAAGTTGACCGTCGATCCTGATACTGGGGCAGGTGGAACTTAAATTAATATTTGACAGATTAGAATGTCGCTCACATCAGCTTAAATGCCCGAAAATGATAGAATGAATTAGTGTGTTTGAAGAGTTGTATGAAAAGGTGGTAGTGTACAACTTTAATATTTTCCGAATGCTAGTGGAGAATACAGGCTGGAAACTGGAGTATGTGATCATTCAAATGAATCCTTTTTGTTTCGTTGTTCAGTGACTTAATTTTAGTTTCATGGTTAAATTTCTTCTCCTATTTATCTCCGTCATTCTTTAGTGATTCTGAATTGTTTTGACAATTGTGCGTTTTGGTTTTTAGAAGGAAGCAAGTCGGCTTTTGAATGTTGTACGTGCATCATGTCGCTTCCTCATAGCGAAGCCTGAAGTGTTCACTACGCTTTGGGACTGGTCTTGTTTTCTGGACTTCGTGAAGCACTTTGAAGAAAATGACGAGGACAAGACCTCACAGAGAATTGGATATGACATTTGGTGGTGTAGGGTTCAGATACTGGCAGTTATTCTGAAGAGTAATAGCAAAGCATCCATTAATTATGCCCTCGATTCAAGTGAAGCTTTTTCATGTTTGTTACGGTTAGTCTTATCAAGCTCTAGAATGTGTTATAAATTACATCTAAACTGTTGCTTCTTCAGAAACCAAATTGTGTTCAGTAATGACCGACCCACAAGTATTTGATAGGCAATATCAATAAGATGGACCTGTTGAATATTTATATTTCTTTTCCTTTCCTCCCAATCCGTGTACTGACCGCAGCGGGCTGGGGGAGTGGGGTGGGTAGGTGATTGAGATGTGTGTATTCAAATACTTGCTGAAGTCTTCCTCTTTTCCATTTGCTTACTGCGCGGTTTGCAGATGGCATGAATTTTGTCAAGATGTGTCCCTGGAAAAAGCTGGCTGGTATCTTGAAAGTTATGTGGTAAACGGCTGTGGTGCGAATGGTGATTCCTCTCTTCTTGATTTGAAGAAACATTCACAGTTAGCTAGTTTTGGCCCCTCTACAGTCTGTTCACAAACTGATACTCTGCCACCAAATTGGAGTAGCTGTCAGGTGACATGGTACTGAAGGATTTGAAGTCTATTTATCCTTTCAATATTTCTCTGAGGAAAATCTTGTCTTTGTGACTTTTTAGCTTCAAATGTTTAATTATACTTTATATTCATGCCTGTTCTGAAAAATAAGGGTGTTAATTACTTTAATTCTACATTACTTAGGTTCAGTGACTTGCAGTTTCTTTAGCAAGCTATGTTTGCTGTTGCACTCTAAAGGCAACGTCTTTCGTAAATTCGCCAAATTTGGCTTATATATGAAATTCTAACTCACAAAAAAAGAACACTTGCAGTTTTTCTAAATGCATTGAGCTTCAATGAAGACTAGACTTAGACTAGTTGAGTTGAGTGAACTCGAAGCACTGCTTCTATATCTTGCAATCGTTAGTTAACTTTTTTCATGTAGATTTTAGTTGTGTATTTATCACAATAAACTGGAACTTGCACTTATTTGTCTCATGTTTTGGTTGTATGACTGTGTACGTGCATTGGAGACTGATCTTGTTGCTGGTTGGAGCATATAGTTTCATGTTTTCTACCTGTTGGCCCCCTCTTCTTCTTTTTATTTTCTTGTTTCTCCCTGTTTTCTGCAGTTTAAGAAATTCAGAAAAGTTGCATGCTGCAAAAGTACTTGTACAGATTGTCTTGCGCAACGGCATGTTCCCGTTCATAAAAAACCCACTCCCCTTTTCCCCTTCCTCAATAGCTGAAAAAATTCCATGTAACCATTCACTTGATTGATCGTATTGAACTAAGAGTGATAGTGAAACTAAAAAGCTGTGTTGGTGGCACCATGTTTGTTGAATCAGCTTTTCAAACTAGGTTCTTGCTATCTTGCAGGCAAGGGTTCTTGCCGTTTAGATGCCCCTTTTGAGACTTCTTGTCTTTCTATGTTGAACTTTCGAGAATTTTTGCAGTTCTAGCAGGAGCCCTTTCTTCTTGACGTCTATCCTGAGAAAAAGCTTTGAAATGATCTCCTTAGCTGTGAACCAAAGTTGGCCTGTTCTTTTATATGGGCCTGCGAGTGCTGGGAAAACTGCTATTGTTAAGAAATTGGCTCAGGATCATGGAAGCCAGGGTATGATTTCTTACTACGCTTCGACTTATTCGTTAGATATATGGTTATTTGCTTCAAATTTTGGTGCTTGATGATATTTTACATCAGCCTTTAGAAGGTAATGCTCAATTAAATTCTTGACTTTTGTCAGTTGGTTCTTCGGTTTCTCCTGAATATAAGCAGTTGAAAAGAAGTAAATTAATGAAGCAACTTCCTTTTCATGTGTGATTTTTATTTTCTTTTGATTTGTTGTTTTGTTTTCTGTTTAATAAATATTGCCTGTGCTTATTGCTCGTCATGTTTTGAAGTTTCTGTCTCTTGTTTCTTTTGTTTCCTTGCTTATTTGTTTCTGATATGTTTTGTTTTTTTAATTTTCCTTTTTGGGGTGGCTCAATGATGAAATTGCTCACCAGTTCTGCACTTGAGGAATGTGTTTTTCTAAGAATGGGATTCTAGAGAATATGAATACTTGAACAGCTTGCGTGGAATTAAATCAAGCATTTTCACGATTGAATAGGTAGAAATAGTTTTGAGACTAGACTCTTCAACTTGTCACTTCCATAAATCCTGCTACGCGAAAGATTCATCTTGTGTGTTTATGCACGCTAATTCGAACGATATTTGGGATATTTTGTGGAGGTTATTAAAATGACATCTGTCATTTAAGGAATCAAGAAGTGTATCTGATACATAAGAAAATTTCCAGCATAGATATAGTATTGGTCATTTTTCTTCTCTGCATCTATATTATTGTTCTTTAACCTTCATGACCTTGCATTTGTGTAACTTCTATGGGAAAGAACTCTTCCCTCCCCCGCTGTTCGCCTTTTGAATCAAACAAAGTAAGTCGTAGGTTTTCGAACTCTGTCTGTAACTCACTGGACTGTACTCTGTCCCGCTTGGGGGACGACTTTTAGAGATTTTTCTCTCACACGCCTTTTCCCTCTTTCTCTGAGGAGGAAAGAATAATCTTCCAAGCCTCCGAATGATGGCAAAACACTTTAGCAGGTGATTTTGATGACAAAAAGCTTTGAGCTTTCTGGTTTATCATGGAATGCAAACATTGATCCTCGTCGGTGAATATGATTTGCTGCCCTCAGTTTCCTTTTCCTCGTTTCTTCCATATGTGTGTGGCCCCCTAACTCTTTCAATATCAACCCTCCACCCCCCTTTTCCGGGTCCCTTATCTTCCGTTCTGAATTGACTTCATCTGATGCTGATTTTCCAGTGGCGACATGATCATTCATCTCATGGTGGGTGCACTATCTTATGAAGAAGTTGGGTTAGTTAGGGTCTAGTTCAACCGCAGTTACAATTTTTCTTTTTGAGCCTTGCTTTTTGCCTGTGTTGTACGAGGCTTTTGTTTGTTCTGTGACTAAAATTTAGGACGAGGAATGCAATCCACAGGTATTCTTGCACATTCTCTAGTTCGTGCACTGCTCAAAATGGCCTGTAGTATTTATAATAGTTAGAATTGCTTTCTTCTCTTTCTTTTCATGTGCTAAATATTAGCTGTCCATCCTACTTTGTTCCTCTGTGTGTTGTTGCTTGTTATCTTCCATAAATGGTTAATTTATTCCATATTGGTTAATTTTGCTTTTCGAGGCACTCACCTATTCATTTAGAAACTAGTCATTGTATGATTGGGGTGTTTGATGTTTATAGACCACTGTGGATGCTTGATGGATGTTGCTTATTTTTTGGTTACTTTAGCTGACCCTAGTATGCAATCTCTCCATATCATTCGAGTGTTTTCATACTTATTTGGTGCTGATTTTGAATGTATTGTGTATTGGGGGAACTTCAGTATTGTCCCTTCAGATGGATGACCAAATAGATGGCAAAGCATTACTTGGAAGTTATGTTTGTACAGAGATACCTGGGGAATTCAGATGGCAACCTGGCTTTCTTGTTCAGGTTTGTTTCCTTTTAGATTCCTAATATAGTCAATGTAATATGGCTGTAAGATTCATTTCATTCTGTTGTAGGCTGTTTCAAAGGGACTCTGGGTGGTCTTTGAGGATTTTGACAAAGCTCCTGCTGATGTTCAGTCCATCTTAGGGCCTTTATTGGAGGGTGGAAATACATTTTTAACCAGCCATGGAGAGGTACCTGGCTTCTTATGATTGGACTTCTTAGACTTTGCGTGTCATTGGTTTGAAGAGTATGAGAATAGTTGTTGGCATTTGCTGTTGGCCGAGGAATATGTTATTCGTCAGAAATATTACTATTCGTGTTGGTGAACTATGATAAACTAATTACTGCATCCAACCTTCTCAATGAATGCGTATAATTCAATATTAGCTCATAAAACAATTCTAATATGCACCTGCTCTGCTCGTAATGAGTTTGGCTTGAGAGGTATGGCAATTTTTGGAGCTTGTAGGTCTCGTGACATTGTGCAACTTATAATGGCTTAGCCGCTTTGATATCCACTGGTTAACATCGTGTGTACAGTGGGTTTTAGGTGGATTTGTGGATTTTGATTTTCTACATTTTTTCCTTTTGGGTAGATGAGAGTTTAATATATAAACGAGGAGACTTATAGTAGGAAAAAACAAAGCACTCTCAGTGAACCCATTACTATTAGCAAAACTCTACTTTATCCATTGAAATATCTTTTGCTTTTTCTGGCATCATATTGATAGCCTTTGATTTCTTTCATGTCAATTCCATAAGCAAGCATCTAGGCTTGATCTTCGACCTACCTCTTTGGAATTTGGATTTTCAGGAGTCCCCATTAAACCATTCAAAACTATGCTAGCGTTGGATCATTGATGAATGATCTTTTTAGATTCTATCCCTACATCTAAAATTTTAGTTGAATTTATATCTTTTAAAGCCAAGTGCAACATTTGGAAGGAACTTATCTTTCAAGCCATTAACTTGGTTATGTTTTTAAGTGTTTGCACAAGGGTGTATCTCCAACGCATGTTCATTTAGAGGTAGTTTTGCCATTTTTATTCCAAGGAATTTTCTGTTGCAAATTTTCCTGGTTTTCTCCTGCCTGTTGCAGGAATTTCTGATTTTATTCTAGATACTTCATGAAGCCTGAACTATGCAGGTCATTAAGGTACATGAAGGATTCCGCGTATTTTCTACAGTGAACAGCTCAAAGCTAGATGCATCATCTTTTGAAGAAGGTTCTCAATGCATCCTTTTACTTTCAGGGGCGTTTCTTGCACGTCTGCTATCAAGCTTAATTTGTCTTATCTTCTCCCTTAAGATATTTCATCTCTTTTATATTCATCAGTTGGAAATACTTTCTCAATAGGATTTTCTATGAAGTCTGTCTGATGCGCCTAATGATTTGTGTCATTTGCATACATATGGTTTTTAGAACACTGATAGTATGTTTAGGTGTTTTTTTTTATCTTACGTATATGAGAAATATGTGCTTTGCTTTTAGATTTTATATCAGAACACAGGAGAGCAAATGATTGCTCTCCCTTTATAGTTTGGATGCAAGTATCTGCTTATGATTTACAGACTATCTTCCTCAAGAAGTACAAAAAAAAAGACTTATCTTCCTCATGGTAAAGAAAAAGGAGTGCTATGTTCTTTCTTGTCGGCTAATTGTTTGGTTGAACATTGTGCTGGTTTCTTGCAAAACTTGTATAATGCAGTGCTTCATTTGTTTTTTTCAGTTTCTTTATCTGTAAGAGCTGGTAATAGTTGACAAATAAGCTTATGATCTAAAAGCTTAAGCTGGTAGAGAGAGCAACGACTTATACGTTTATTCACTTATTAGTAACCTTTTGTTGTTTGTTAGTGAAAAGAGCTGCTTGTTGTTTTTAACTTGATTTTTTATTTGTGTTTTGGCGTGCAAATTTAGGATAAATTAGCATGATGGCTTCCTAAATGAAATTAGGGAAGAAATATTATGTCATATTGGTGATTCATTTGGCTTAGATACTCTTGTTGCTTTTGAAGGGCCGCAGCTGCAGCTGCAGCTGCAGCTGCCTACTTTAGCCATTAAGCTTAAAGAATGCATAAAAATAATGTGCACTTCTAGCGCCCTTCCCATGTATAACCGTGTTGTTTTCTAATTTGGTGTGAGTAGTTTAACTTTACGTCCTTGGTGTGAAGGTGTAATATATAATGATTAATTAAGCCTTAGTTTGGTCAAAGGAAGGTCTATTATTAAATATCAGGTGATACTTTAATGGCTTAAGAATTTATTTGGCTGCCTCTGCTATGGAAGTAGTTTGCTTCAAAAGTTTGATTCTTGCATTCTTATACTTATCATGTCAGGCAAGCGAGTTGGTTCTTTTTTATATGCCTCTTGTTTTCTGTACTTCTGTAGGCAAATATATTCTTGGGGGTCTCTGGAGAAGAATAATGATTAGAGCACCTGCGGATGAGGATTTGCTAAACATTGTCAGCACATGGTACCCTGAGCTGGAACTTTTGGCAGAAAATCTTATCAGTAAGCTGGGTTTATTATTGGATTCTTGTTCATTCTTATCATTGATATTCACATTTGTTTGTAACTTTATTCAGAAACATACAAAAGGATGAATGAGCTTGCTGGATCTATAGGATCAGGTGCCCATGGCAGGTTTTCTCTGAGGTAGTTTTTAGAGCGTGTTCTCACATAATCAGCCCTATATATATTTAGATATATCTATCCGCGAACATACACACATCCACATACACCAAGAGACATGTATCTCAATGCATTTATATGTTTATTTATACAAATGGGACAGGTTTGTTGCCATGTGAAACTGGTGATACCATGTTTAAATGATTTTTCTGCAGGAATCTCCTAAAATGGTGCAAGAGAATTGCTGGTCTGGGTTTAAACTTTGAGGAAGCTTGTCTTCCGTCTCTTGCATGCAAGAGCATATACAGAGAGGTCAAACTGTTGATTACTACGTTATTTGTATCAATGACTGAGAATGCTAAACTAGAGATTGATAGAAGTTGGATATTTTGGCCTTTCAGGCGGTAGATGTTTTTGCAGCTTTTCTAAGTTCTGCTGATAGTAGATGGGCTGCCATGAAAGAAGAGATTGCAAGATTGTGGGCTGTTTCGGATATGGAGTCTTATCCTGTCAATAAACCTGTTATTCAAGTGTGTATATCTTCGTTCTTCTCCCCCTCTCTCTCTATACACATACACACACATATACACGTGTTTGTGTCTATATATATGTATGGCGTGTGTGTCTGTATTGTGTATGTGCATAAAAATCAGGATCGTGTCAAGATATAAGTGCATTCTCACTTTATGTAATTGAAAAAAGTGCATTCTGACATAATGTAATTGAAAATTATCCACAGGAGATGAATTTTGACTTACGAATTGGTCGTGTCATCCTGCATCGGGCTCAAATTGCGGTAAGCCAATCCATTTAACGCTTTTGGTTGAGTAGTGACAGGTTGTTGACAGTATGTGCGATGTAGTAACTAGTTATGGTCTCTAGGGAGGGCATGAGAAGAAGCCTTTTGTTGAGATCCGTAGTTCAGTTCATTTGCTTGAAAGAGTTGCTTGCTCAGTAAAGTTTAATGAGCCTGTTCTATTAGTCGGTGAAACTGGTACTGGCAAGACCACTCTGGTTCAGAGTTTGGCTGCAAAGCTTGGGCAGAAACTTACTGTTTTGGTAAGTTCAGTGATCGTCTCTCTCAAAGTTTCTTTTCTAGGTGAGAAACAGTGCTTAACTTCTTATGGGCATTGCAGAACTTGAGTCAGCAAAGTGATATTGCTGATTTGTTGGGGGGTTTTCGACCCATTGATGCACAGTTTGTTCTAATTCCTCTTTATAAGGAGTTCGAAAATCTGTTCTCCGGTACATTTCCATCAAAGGTAAGAGTAGAGGAGCATATTAATGCTTTCTTTTATATTTCATTTTGCATGTCTTACACCGGGATACCTTCTCTAGGATAATGGAGAATTTTTGGCACGCTTGAGGAAATTTGTTCTTGACAAGAACTGGAAAATGTTGTTAAGTGGCTTTCAAAAAGGTGTGCAAAAGATTATTGAAATTGGAAGATCAGGTTCGGGTAGCAAAAGAAAGAGGCCTTTAGGGGAGGAAGTACTGGGAGCTTGGAAAAGTTTCTCTTTGAAACTTGAAAGAGCACAGGGCCAAATTAGTGGATCTGGTGGAATGATTTTTTCATTTGCTGAAGGAGCTTTTGTTACTGCTCTGAAGAATGGAGATTGGATACTGCTGGATGAGGTGAACTTGGCTCCTCCAGAAACTCTACAACGAGTTAGTGCCGTCCTTGAGGAGGAGCATGGATCTCTTTGTTTGGCTGAAAGGGGTGATATTGATTACATCTCTAGACATCCCAACTTCCGTATATTTGCCTGCATGAATCCTGCAACAGATGCTGGAAAGAGAGATTTGCCTTCTGCATTAAGGAGCAGATTTACAGAATACTTTGTGGATGATGTGATGGATGATGATGACCTTGTTTTGTTTATCCGTCATTGTATTGAAGGCCCCTCAAAAGAACTGGTTACAAAGATATTGCGTTTCTACAAAGCAGCAAAGAAAGAATCCGAGGAAAAGCTGCAGGATGGGGCATGTCAAAAGCCACAGTACAGTTTGAGGTCTCTTTATCGTGCTTTAGAATACTATCAGAAAGCAAAGAGAAAATTTGACCCTGAAAAAGCTTTATACGATGGATTTTGTATGTTTTTCATGACTTTGTTGGACGAACCCAGTGCCAAATCAATGAACCAGTTAATCTCTAAAGAATTATTAGGAGGGAAAAGGCCAAGACATGTGCCTTTCGATTATTACTTAATGGGCATACAGGATTCTCGGGTTGATCCCTTGTTGGAGAGATATGTTCTAACAAAAAGTGTTCGAGAAAACCTTGGAAGCTTAGGCCGTGCTATATTTGGGGGAAGGTATCCAGTTTTATTGCAAGGACCAACTTCTAGTGGGAAGACCAGCCTTGTTCAGTATCTTGCTGCTTTAACTGGTCATGAATTTGTAAGGATCAATAACCATGAATATACCGACCTTCAGGAATATCTAGGAACTTATATTACTGATTCTAGCGGGAAACTTGTTTTCCATGAGGGTGCGCTCGTTACAGCAGTTCGAAAGGGCTCTTGGATAGTTCTTGATGAGCTTAATCTTGCTCCATCAGATGTGTTAGAAGCGTTGAACAGGCTACTAGATGACAATAGGGAGATTTTTGTACCCGAGTTACACGAACTCATCCATGCACATCCAGACTTTATGCTCTTTGCTACCCAAAATCCTCCCAATCAATATGGTGGACGGAAGATGCTTTCTCGAGCTTTCCGCAATCGCTTTGTGGAAATCCATGTTGATGAAATTCCCCAGGATGAGCTGAGCACCATCCTGGAGAAAAGGTGCAGCATTCCAGAGAGCTATGCGAAAAAAATGATTGAAGTTATGACGGAGTTGCAGTTGCAGCGGCAAAGCAGTCAAGTGTTTGCTGGCAAACAAGGATATATAACTCCTCGTGATCTGTTTAGGTGGGCTGACCGATTTAGAAAATATGGGAGGACTTACGAAGATCTAGCCCGTGATGGCTATTATCTGCTAGCAGAGAGACTACGTGACAAAGATGAAAAAAAAGTTGTACAACAAGTGCTGGAGAAACATATCAGAGTTAAGCTTATAGAGGACGACATGTACAATCAGGCAAGCTTTCTTTGTTGCACCCATGTTGCCTGCACTATGGCAACTCCTCCCCCCCCCCCCCCCCCCCTCCCCCCAAAAAAAAAAAAAAAAAAAAACCCCACCTCTAAAATATTTTTTTTTTATATTTCTCTTCCAATATAGATACTGCTGTATATGGTTTTCAACCCAGAGTTGCTTTGGCCATTATATTTCCTACAGGATTTCCTTGTGTTTTCCTGGGTCTAAGATGTTTAGTCTGTATATTAAGATTTCTGTCTTTCATCTATTTGCATATGATAAATTTATTACATGTACGTGGAAGGGTGTGGTACTTGATAGAGCATACTGGCAAGGAAACATGTATATAGCCAGAACCTCCTAGTGGGAAGGATTGTGCATTGCATAATCGTGTTCTCTTAGTGCTCGACATTCTTCTTATTGTGATTGCCAGTATCTTTTCCCCTGCTCCCAACACCAACCATTTGTGCTATAAACTACGCCTGAGCCAGATGTTTCTCAATTTTGTTTTAGGGTAGTTTATCCTCATAATCAGAAATTAATGGTACGCTTCCATGCTCTGTGTATCCTGACTTCTATGTGATAGTTATTTCTACACAAGGCCTTCTAATTTTCTGATTGGAAAATGCTACACACTTCATTTTGTTGTTTGAGACAGTTACTTTTTCTCTCTTTAATCTGTAATAATCAACCGATAGGTCTTATAGACTGGTAACTGGTTTCATTTCTGGTAGATTTCTTAAGGATGACTTTAGCTGCTCAAACTTCAGTAGCCATGGTCAATGTTCTTCCTGGTTATTTTGGTCTTCTGTCCTTTGGGATCTATTATAGCCCGTGAATAGCAGCAGGTGTTTTCTTCACTTGAATGCATCACCTGAAATCATTGGTTACGTACCAATCCTTCAGATTTACTTAGTTTGTTTCACCCATATATGAGCATGTGGTCACAATTTTCTGTTCACCTTTTAGACAAGGTTCTATCAGACAGGCTTGTGCAGCTGGAACTAATGAACTGAAGAGAAACAACAATGTATTTCCATTTTCTATCATATTGGGAAATTTCGGAAGTTCCATCGGATAAACTCCACTGAGTCACTTGCCATATGCATCCATCACAATAAGAAAATGGATAATTGAGGAGATCCCGTAGTTTCAATTCTGTGTTGTGGGAGTGGTGAGGGTTTGTTGCGAGAGGCTGTAATTTCTGGAGCAAAACACCCAAGGAACCCTGAACAGATGGAACTTTTGTGTTCCATTCATTTCCTTAAATTGTTCTGAACAAAATTCGCAAGTGATAATTTATTAAGAGATGTAATTTTTTGCTTTGAAAATCAGGAAGGGAAAGATGGGAGCAGCATCATTTGGACGCGTAGTATGCGCAGATTGTTTTTTTTGGTGGATCGTTGCTTTGAGCTGCGTGAACCAGTCCTCCTCATTGGTGAAACAGGTGGAGGGAAAACAAGTGTGTGTCAGTTGCTTAGTGCTATACGTGGTTCCAGGTTACACATTCTGAACTGCCATCAATACACAGAGACATCAGATTTTCTTGGGGTTGGTTCTTTTTATCATCCTTTCTTCTTCTTTTCTAGATAAAAATTTTCCTCTCATGTTGCCTCACCATTTGGTCCCCTGAAGACTCTGTGTTCTTTTGTTATGGCATAAAGCAATTCTTTTTCTTTGGGGCTTATACTAACCCAATTAGTGTTGATCAGGGTTTCTATCCTGTGCGTGATAGATCAAAAATTAGTTTAGACTACAGAAGCTTATGTGAGAAGCTGCTGGACTGTAAAGCCATACTTAATTATCCTCATGACTCTGTACGCTTCCTCTTGCTCTCTCTCTCTCTCTCTCTCTCTCTCTCTCTCTCTCTCTCTCTCTGTTAAGTTATTGACTACCTTCATGAATTAATTTTGTTGCCACTTTCTGTTGTGTTGTTTTACAGGGTGTTTTACAGGGAATTTCACCTGATATTACTCAAGCGCCTTTGATGCTTAATAAACTGTCTTCAGTATCAAATAAATACAGACAGGGTGTGGTGTCCCATCCTGAAGTTAGTATTGAAGAACTTAATTTCATTGATAAGGTGAAGTCTGATATGTCGGAGCTGCATCAGAAATGGCAGTCCATTTTTTTGTGGCAAGATGGACCCCTTGTTGAAGCAATGAGAAATGGTGAATTTTTCCTTGTAGATGAAATTTCCTTGGCTGATGATAGTGTTCTGGAAAGATTGAACAGTGTTCTGGAGCCGGAAAGGAAGCTGGTGAGTTTTGTTTCCTAATGTTCCTGATTTACTGTACTATTTCCAGCTGAAGTATTATAATCCAATAATAGGTATCTGACCAGCGAAGTTGCTTGATATTTAAGAGCATTCTGGTTTATTGCTTTAATGATATAACTATGCATGGAGGATCTTTCTTTTGAGACCTTTCTGTTTTATTTTCCAGCTTTCAGTTTTCCTTTTTCAGCTTTGCTTTTTTTGAGATTTGAACTTTTGTGGTAGCATTGTTCCAGGGAGATATTATTGGGATATACAGGCATATGTGACGTCTATACGGAAAGAATACATGAGAAAACTATGGAACAAGAGTCACATATGCTTGTATATCCCAATAGATATTCCATAGATGCTTTAAGCGTTCTACTCTACATTTGGGGCTTTTGAATTCAAAGTGTTTCCCCCCCTTTTTGGTAGCTTTATTAGCGTTTTTAATCTTCTCTATTTAGCTACTAACAACAAAAGACGTGATCAATTGTTGGTTTTAGATTTATGCTTCTTTGTTGGAATGAGAAGAATTTGTGCTCATGACAGGCGTTGGCAGAAAAAGGAGGATCTGAATTGGAGGTGATAACTGCTCATGAGAACTTCTTCCTTCTTGCAACCATGAATCCTGGCAGTGATTATGGAAAGAAAGAATTATCACCTGCTCTCCGCAACCGGTTCACTGAGATTTGGGTTCCTTCTGTGGTTGACTTGGATGAGTTAAAATCCATTGGTCTTGGAAGGTTTGTCATCTTGAATCATATGCATAAATCTGTCTTGTTGACAAACTACTGTTGCTTAAATCTTTTTCTTTGATCTGATTTTCTAGAATTTCAAACCCAAAACAATCTGGAATGGTCCAAGTAATGGTTAAATTTTGGGAGGTAGGTGTGTATGCCAGTAATGGTGTTTTCATTTAGCTTTTGTAGTTTTTCAAATGACATGTTTTTTTTATGAGTTTCTGCAATGGGAATGAGAAAGTGTTCGTTACAGCCTGTAATTGCTGAGGTTATGCGCATCTATTTATCCTATATCAATCGTCATTTTGATTGTTACATGCCCTCTTTCTTCTGCAGTGGTTCAATCACCTGGAAACTGGCAGAGTGCTTACTGTCAGAGATTTATTATCTTGGGTGTCATTTGTAAATGTGACCGTGGAATCTTTACAGATGGAATTTGCAATCATACATGGGTTGTTCCTAGTTTTGCTTGATGGATTAACTTTAGGTATTCCTCAAATTACATTGTTTTGTGTATACCTTTCTTCTTCTTTTATTGTTGTTTGTTGAATTTTTTTCACATGCACAACTCTGTTTGTTAGTATGTTCCAGAATATAGTCTCTTCTATGTATGTCTTTTTCTTCCCGGAAAAGGGTCTTCCTTTTCTCCTTACGGTGGGGAGTTTCTTATATGCCTGCACTTCCTCTTCTCTCCTTTCCTGTAAAGTTGACGTTTTTGATTGGAGCTATGAGTTTGCCTGTTGATGAAATCCTTGCTCTATTGGAATTACGTTTTTGGTTGCTTGAGATGCAAGCTTATCAATGTGGAGAGGTAGGATAGAAGAAGGAGTCTAATGTAATTGGATTTCCCCTTGGATTTTGAATTGCTCCTTAGAAGTAGGTCCTGCTTACTGTTAGACTGAACGTAATGGAGCTATTGCTTGTGATATTGCCTATTATAATGGGTACCTTGTATGTATACTTCAATGTCTATGAAATTTGAGTTACAAAAAAACTTATCAACTTCTGGCTGCTACCATCTAGCTAAGCATCAGAATACACACTGTATTTATTTTCGGCTTGATACTGATAAAACACCAGGGCTTTTATGTCAATATCTGGCCATTAAATTTAGAGGGACCCTGATGTAGCGGCGGCCGCTTGGTATTTTTAGAGAGACCTTGATATATATATGTGTGTGTATATATATGTATGTGTATATGTAATATGTATATATGTATATGTATATATATGTGTGTATATATACATATATACATATAATGCATCCTCCTAGAGAGGCATCAAGAGGAACAAGAAGAATTGGGCTCTGACCATTAACCTTGACCTGTCAATGAAATTTTTTGATAAGCAGGGCTAACACAGAACTTCTGCAGGGTTTTCTTTGTTGTTGACTACTTCCGTTTGTACTTTGCTGCTGGTTTATGGTATATTCTATCTTCCAGCTATAGAGGCTCTCTGTCTCTCTTTTATATATGATTGTGGTATGGGAATATGGGTATTTGGTCTCCCATAGGGCTATTGAGGTTTCTTGCCTCTCTTTTGTATATTGCTATAGTGCCTAGGGGTGTATTTTGTCTTTGCAAATTGGCCATGAAGCATGTTACTTGTAACTTGGCTCTTGGATATAAAGTCTTTTGTTTCCAGTAGTGTAGGTAGCATCAAGCTAGGATTCCCTAGCCCCTATGTATTTTGAGCAAGATTATCTTGCTAGCCATAGACTTTGGCTGACCACATGTAAATTTTGCAACTCTATAAAACTTCAATTCACAAATATGTATATATATGTGTGTGTAAACAGATTTGTTAACTTAATTGAGCTTTCATTTTAGGCTTGATACTGACAAAGAACCAGGGCTTGTATGTCAACATCTACTGTCTGGCCTGCAAACTTATAGATATCTTGATGCGCACACGCACACACACACACACACACACACACATATATATATATGCATACACACACGCACACACACACATATATATGTATATGTATGTGTGTGTGTATTGTAAATTACAGAGACCTCTATATAGCTGGTTCTTTTAGCTTTATTGGGGGTTGTGATTCTGGTTAAGGATGAAATAGAAAGGCAAACCCTGCTTCTTTACTAGTGGGAACAAATTATGTGGAATAAGAAAGCTTAGTGGCAAATTTTCTTGCGGTCTTGTAGTTTATGTTCAGATAACGCACATCTGAAGAGTATGTGGGTATGTTTGCTTATTTGATTTCTTCTATCTAAACATATGAGCTAGATATTAACAGTAATCCTTAGGTGTTCTATCCTTGAATTTATAACTGGTTTGAACGTATGCATAGCCCACAGTTGGGTGAGGCAGGCTCCTTCTGGTTGCTTGTATTGCGAATGTAAAATTTCCCAGTAATTGGAAATGCTTTCAAGATCTCAAGTATAATGCAAATTTTCTGTTGTTATGCTTATCCCCCCAACCCCCTCCCCCCCTCTCTCTTTTTTTAATACTAATTCATCCCTTTTCCTTTCCGCACCTACTCTGTTTTTTCGCCAGGGACACATTTATCAAGAACTGAGGCGGTTCAGTTGAGCCTGAAATGCCTTTCATTTTTGGTGGAACTACTACAGGTCAAATCTCTTTCAAGCTATAGATATGAAGACATTGATCAATTTATATACGCTTGATGTATCTTTCTTATTTTACTTAATTGATAAGGGAACATCTCACTTGTTTTCTTTATTTCTTTCTCATTTGTTTCCCTCTTTTCTTATTTGTCCTTTTATCAGTTTTATACCCTGGATTTTCTGTTACACTTGAGAAGCGATTGCCTGAGACGGGGTACATAGAGTGGAGTGATATTTTAGAATCGTGCATGATTTTGGTGCATGGTGTTGATGTTTCAATTGGGCACATATATTTGATATTGTGTTGGCAATTGTTGGGGGTTTGGAACTTAAATAAATCCATTGAAGGCAACCACTGCAGTCTACACTACCTTTGATAGTCGACTTCTTATAGATCCCAGTATTGTTGTATTTGTTTGTGCTTGCAGTAATAGAAATTTATATATTTACTAACTACAGTATATTGTATGTGTTTTGCTCTGGTGCCTGCTTCTACATGCTTACTTGGCTTTCATTTCTACAGGAACTCTATCCTAATTTGAGAAACTCAAATTTTTCTGCTCTCTCGTATTATGGTTGGGGTGATGATAGTAATTCTGGCGGTGCATCATTCAATCATTATGATAGTGTCCAACGTGGCAATAACTTTGGCATTCATCCCTTCTACATCAAAAAAGGTGATTCATGCTGCCTTTACCTATCCTCCTTGATAATCTAGAGCATTAAGGAAGAGGAATGGAACTACTATTTTCTCTTCTCAGTGTAAACTGGGGATTCTACTGTTTGTGTCATCCATCTTAACGTATGTTTTGATCTGATCTTCGCCCACTTGCTGATGAGCATCGGCCAATTCATGGCTATGTAGCTTAAGGATTCTCTGGATTTGTCAGTCCTGTTTTTCTTTATCACATCTAACCTTATTAGTACTGAGTATCTGTTTCAAGTAGAAACGTTTCTTCTTGCTTCTAGATATCATGATTTGTTTATTCAACTATGTAGTGGATTGTGTAATTTTATCGTTTATTATTCAGGTGATGATCCTTGCAATGAGACGGGATTTGAGTTTCTTGCACCTACTACTCGCAGGAATGCTTTGAGAGTGCTTCGGGCGATGCAACTTTCAAAACCAGGTAATGGTGGTACTAGCATATAGCAAATTTCTAGCTCATGGATGTTGTTGGCGTGACCCTTGGATCGGTGGGAAAATACAGAAATAATTTGGTAGTGAGACCTTTTGGTGACATTTTAAATTCTTTGTTTTCTAGTGCTTTTAGAAGGTAGTCCAGGTGTTGGAAAGACCAGTTTAGTTGCTGCAATTGGCAAATTTTCTGGGCATAAGGTTGTGCGGATTAACCTATCTGAGCAGGTTAGTTATTCTGTAGTGTGTCAATGTGTAAATATTTACTGTTACTGAAGTATTTGGTATCAGCATTGTGATGGAATTCTTCCCTGCAGACGGACATTATGGATCTACTCGGTTCAGATTTACCTGTGGAGAGTGATGTGGGAATGCAATTTGCATGGTCCGATGGAATCCTTCTACAGGTGAATTTTCCCGCTGGGAAGGAACATGCAGATCTTTTGCTATATAAACCTCTCTTATTTCTTCTGTATTAATTTTACACCAGGCCTTAAAGAAGGGTTCATGGGTTCTTCTGGATGAACTAAACCTTGCACCACAGTCGGTCTTAGAGGTATTCACTGATAATCTGTATCCATTATCTGCTGATCGTTCTTATTGGTAGTCCTGGTTATTGTCTTCTATAAACCTTTTCTCGTCTTGCTTTTCACTTGTGTTAGCATGTGTGCTATGATTAGGGATTGAATGCTATCTTGGATCACCGTGCTGAGGTCTTCATTCCAGAGTTGGGGTGCACTTATAAATGTCCTGCGTCTTTCAGAGTTTTCGCATGTCAAAATCCATCATCTCAAGGTGGAGGTAGGAAGGGCCTCCCTAAGTCGTTCCTAAATCGATTTACAAAGGTATGGCTTCCATTGTTTAACATTTTCCATCATGTTACTGGTGCACTTAACGATGGCCTGTGGGTACTCCTTGACCTGCATCATCAACTGCTGTTGGGTTTGTTCTCATAAGCATGCCACTTTCTTTTCTTATAGGTTTACGTTGATCAGCTGGTTGAGGGTGACTTCATAACAATTTGCAATTCACTATTTCCGGACATCAATGTTTCTGTTCTTTCAAAGTTGGTTTTGTTCAATAAACGTTTGCATGAAGAAATCATGTTAAATCACAAATTTGCTCATGACGGTTTCCCATGGGAGTTTAATCTTCGGGATGTCACCCGTTCTTGCCAATTAATACAAGGTTCCCCCAACCCCAACCCCAATCCCCCACTAATAATGGTTCATCTCAATTTCTTTAGACATCATGTTGAAAAATTCCCTGACATTACCATATATTTTACAGGTGCACCTGAGAAGGATAAAGATGATTGCTTTCTGAATACTGTTTATGTGCAAAGAATGAGGACAAAAGCTGATAGGTTAGAAGTCATCAAGTTGTATGAAGAAATTTTTGGACGTAAACCACTTATACATGCATTTCCTCGTGTACAAGTCAATTCCCAGTATTTGACAGTTGGGAACGTCTCTATTGAAAGGAAAAATTATCAAGCTTGTGGATTCTCTGACTACGAGCTTAATGTTTTACCTGGGATGCTTAATAATCTTGAAGCTGTAACTAATTGTGTGAAGCATCAATGGTTATGTATATTGGTTGGCTCACCATCATCTGGCAAGACGTCCTTAATAAGATTGCTTTCCAAGCTTTCTGGCAACAAGCTTAATGAATTAAATCTTTCATCTGCAACTGATATATCAGAATTACTTGGATGTTTTGAGCAACATAATGCCATCCGGAGCTATAATCATGTTATTGCTCAAGTTGATCGATATATGAATGAATACTTCAGCCTACAATTCGAATCTTCCACCCAAGATTTCATCAAAAGAAAAGATCTTTTTGGAAAATGGCTTGTTTTCTTATCACATATTGATCGTGATGCTGAAATGAGCGGCACCAGTCTGGAGGATTGGAAAGCTAGAAGCTTCAGTTCTGTCCATATGATAGTAGAGATCATTGAAGATCTAAGGTCTGTCGTAAAGGAAGATACGGTGGCTTTTTCCTGGTCATGTCGTGATTTAGATGCAACTATTTCGGTCATTAGAAAGTTGGAAGAAGATTATTCCCGAAGGCAGTATTCCGCCAAGTTTGAATGGGTGGCTGGAGTACTTGTCAAAGCTATGGAGAATGGAGAGTGGATTGTTCTAGAGAATGCTAACCTATGCAATCCGACGGTAGGTGTTCGTTTTTTCAGAGTCACAGTTTTACACTTCCTTTGATGTTCCATTCATGCTTTAGTCAAATGGTTCTCTTAAATATTTTAGCTTTCCCTTGATATATTCCATAACAGGTTCTAGATAGGATTAACTCCTTGGTAGAGCAGTCAGGTTCAATCACAGTGAATGAGTGTGGCACTGTGGATGGGGAGCCGATGATTCTCCATCCTCATCCACAATTCAGGATGTTCCTCACAGTTAATCCCATCTTTGGTGAGGTTTCTCGAGCAATGCGAAACAGAGGGGTCGAAGTTTTTTTAATGCAGTCCTCTTGGTTGCTTGAAGGGTTAGCGGGTGATGATTGTTATGGGGCTGAGCTCATGGACGTCAAGAGGTTTATTACCTTCTCTGGGATTCCCTTCGGAAAGCTGGTTGATATGATGGCTACAGCCCACATGTATGCTAAGCTTCAAGGTGCCAGGCTTCATGTAAGTATCACTCATCGTGAATTGGCACGGTGGATCCAGTTATTCAATCGGCTTATTATGAGTGCAAATCGACCAAGTTGGAGTCTCAGAACCAGTTGGGAGCACGTATACCTTTCTTCTTTAGGCGAGGATGAAGGAAAAGATATCATAGCACAAGCTGCAAATTTGTATTTATCTGTGCTAGACTTGGAGAGGATTGAACACTTCCAGGGATCTTTAATTTACTTGCCTGGTGGATGGCCAACACCCTTGACTACAAAGGAATTTGTACTTTTCCCCAAAGAATCTTCTGTTAGGCAAACCTGCATGTATTTGGAGTTTCTCGGGGCCCAAAGTGCTTCATTCCAAAAAAATCAAGCCTTTCATGCTGCTGATGCTGAAAAGATTTACATAATGGATGCAGGTAGGTTGTCTCTGATAATGTTTCCTGGGGCTTCAACTGTTAAGCTACCCCACTCCATTGTTCGTAACGATTCCAACTTCAATGTGAATGAAGAAATGCTACAATATGCTGCCAACTGGACAATAGAGCAGGCTATGGAAAGTGATATAGAGCTTTATTTTTGCTGGTTCAGATGGTTTGGCTCACAAGTTGAACCGTTTTGTTCATTCTTCAATAGTTTTGCGGATGTACTTGAAAAGGTAAGAAAACACACAATGTGGAAGGAGATTCTTCATTGCCGCCAGAGTTTACTTCACAAAGCAGCAATAAAAGCTTATCCTCTCCCAATCCTTTCTATGGATTTGCCTGATTCATCATTAACAGTCAATATACAAGGATCTCTTGCTGAGCGTCTCATGTACTTAATTAGGTCAGTATATTTATTGAGGCTTAGCTATTGGCAATGGAGATCGGAAAAGCCATTCCTAGATGGGAGGACTAAGTACGAAGGTGTCTTAAAAGCTTTGCGCATAATGGAGGAGAAAGTGCTGATGTTACTGGTAACTTCTGCACATTTTCATCTGCTTTTCCATTTATACAATGACCTCCTTGGAGATCACAAGCTGTTCTGGGAGAGTGTCTTATCCTCCAATCATGATGCCATCAAAATTTCTAGCCTTTTCCTGTTAGAGGATGCAAAGAAAATTCAGGACTTCTGTCCTAAAGAAATTGACTTCTTCCTGGTGAGTCTAGTGAGTGAAAATCTTAGTTTCTTACTGTAGTGTTAATTCTGTTGCATGTCTATCGTAACCTGTATGCTTTTGAATGACTCTTGCAGAAGGAAATGAAAGATGTGTATCCTGAATTATCAACTTTGTGGATTGAGGAGTCCTTGCTCTGGGTGCACGGAGGTCATCCTTATATGCCACATTCTGGTGATATATATATGAAGCAATGTCAGCTGGTTAACTTGTGCTGGCTGGTTTGGCCGAGAAAGACCAAGAACTGGGAGGAGGCTGGAAGTGATATACATGTGGACTCAGTCTTATCATTCAATCCAGATCTTCGATTCCTTGCAATGCAAGGTGTTTCCATGTTTTCGTACATGATTAGTAAAGCTGACGAGGATGATTCGTACGTGGTTCAGCAGTTGGAAGAAATGTATCAGATGCTTTTTCAAAGATTTGAGCTTGAACGACAGAAACTGGAAGTGAATATGAGGGCTCCATTGCAAATCTCGCTGCTTCCAGATTCATCCATTTGTTGTACTTTTTCTCCTGATTTATTGTGCAGTAATTCAGGTGCTTACTGTTGGATTTATCAATTGCCTATGTTGGATGACACTAGCTTTTTCCTTGATATGGTCTTGTTGAACAAGCTATCAAAGGTGGTTTTGGTCGATATCAAGGAAAAATATCACCTCTTGTCTGACTTGACTGGCTTGTTGGAACATGCTTTGCGTTTTTCTGTGAATTTCTCCTCACGGCCTCCTACTGATCTTTCTCCTCATCAGAAGATTTTATGGACTATAGATGCCTGGGAATCAGTTTGTGATATTGATGATAAAATTTCTGCGTTCGTAATTGAGATGTGGTTTCGATGGCACTCATTTCTGTGGATGCAAAACTCTGGTTCATCAGATAACACTTCCTCTCGCAGTGTTCGGCTACCACAGAAGCTTTTCCAGCCTTTGAAAACTGAAGCAGTCAGCAAACTTTTAAGGGGGTCCTCTGCTATTAAAGAATACTTTTTACATGCCATGAATATTAGAATTGCTGCATACAATCTATGGCGAGGTTCTTCCAGTGCAGTTACTGTGGAAGATTTCCTGAAATCTGCAGCTCGTTTCCTCTTCCAGCAGATCATAAATGTTCACGAAAAGTCCTTTCAAGGGGATAAATTCACTAAAATCAAGTCTTTCTTCATTTCTTCAGCGTCAGAAGGCATTAGTCAGAACAACATTGAAGAGATGATTTCCCTTCTTGCCTCATCAAATCACAGAATATTTAAGTCATTGTGTAAGCCCTTGATATGCCCACTGCTTGCTGAACTTTATAGGCCATTTTCTTCGATCGACTCCTTATTTTCCCTGGGATGTCTGTGGCTGAAGATTGGGGCTTTACGTTATAAACTTGTCATGTGGCCAGACGATGTAGATCCTACTGCTAAATACTCCATAAAACATTCAGAAGTAGTGAAAAACCTCTCTTCACTTGAACTTGAAATCAAGGTGCGGGAGGAGTGTGTCCGTTTAGCAGGGAGCTTCCATGTAGGAGAAGGTGTCGGTGATAGAGCAAAGTTGTTAGAAAATCTTCAAGCTCAGCGGAAGAGGTTGGGAAGACAGATTGTATTTCGATCTGATCCTGGAAAATTTAAGAAACTGAAAAATTTGTGTCTTGAATTTTGTGAACTATCCCACTCTTGGGTGAAAGATGTCGAGGGCAGGGATATTGCAAAGATAATCGACCAAGTGCAGAATTGGCAGGAGATAGGATCACGTTTCATTGAAAAGTTCTCTACTGAATATTTTGAGTATATTGATTTAGTTGAACCACTTCAGGTTGCCATTTATGAAATGAAGTTAGGTTTATCACTGATTTTGTCGAGTACCTCGAGTAAAATCTTGGATGCAGTATATTCATTCATGAGATTCCCGAGAAGCGTTTCATCTGAAGCTGCTTCTGTTCACGTTCATTTCCAGCAGAAGAAGCTCACTTCCTTAAATATAAAGCTACCCTCAAGTGTGGGAACTTTGGATTTAAAACTTCTTGAGAAACTGTGTGCTAACCATGGACACAGCACTGTTGACAACTCGGCTTCTGTATTCCATGTCAAAAGTGCCATCTATTTGAATATCCTCTTTCGAGTTGTACACTCCATTGGTCAGGCACGTCTTTTGGATAGTGCGTCCTTCTTACTTTTGGATAACATCTTTGATGAGTTTGCCGGCTTCTGGATGGAAATGAAACTTCAAACCAGAATCAAAGAAGAAAGTGATGCTAAGCGTTTCAAATTCAGATCCCGAGTGTTTAGGATAGAGAACATTATGGATGTTGATATATCAACTCTAAGAAGTTCCATTGAAAATTCAAATTTTTTAGAGTGGCAGGAAATGACTGCTGAAGAGGACTACACGGACAAGGAGAACAGTAATGATGTTTATGGAAGTTTGGATGAAGAATGGAACAAAATTGAGGGCTCTATTCTAAACAATGCTGTTGATATTCACAATCGATTATTTGGTTCTTCTGATCTCTTTCAGACCCCTGGCATCTTTAAGGTCAGTGATGCAGAAATTCTGGGGGCGTTCTCTGATTCCTATATGTTGGGGGTTGGCATCATTAGAAATTTAGAGGGCTTGATTTGCAGCTTCGATGCAAAGCTTATGCCAGAACACATACTCTGCCTTAGTCTCGAGCATGAGAAGCTTGTTTCTCCTCATAAATCGGGTAAGGTGTACAACTTCTACAAGGATCCAAATGCTCCAGTGATGGCTAAAATGGTGGAGCCTCTTCTAGATCTTAAGCAGCGTGTGCTTGTTCTGTTAAAAGAGTGGGATGACCATCCTGCTCTTCAGAAAATTTTGGATGTTATTGAAATGGTTTTAGATATACCTGTCTGCACCCCTCTTGCTAAGGCTCTTTCAGGCTTGCAATTTTTGGTGAATAAGTTTTATGCATTACGCGAAACTGTAGCAAAATTCCCCCTTAGTGATAGTCTCAAGCCCATTTACACGCTGATGTGTGCGTGGCATAAGTTGGAGTTTGAATCATGGCCCGCGTTGCTTGATGAAGCTCAGAATCAGTTTGAACTTAATGCTCGAAGGTTATGGTTTCCACTTTACTCTGTTCTTCTGCGTAGTCATTCTGAATATGATCAGGAATACAGCAGAAACACCATTGAAAGTTTAGATGAGTTCATACACATGTCCAGCATTGGTGAATTCAGGAGGCGCCTTCAGTTACTTCTTTCTTTTCAACGTCACATCTGTACTGGTTTGTGTCACATGTCTGATCCACATCCTTGGCTTGTGGAGAATGTGAAAATTTTGTATAATGCATTTGGGTTCTATGTGCAGTTCTTGCCAGTGTAAGCTTTTCTGATTTATTTCCAGCCTTCATCGGGTTGAGACTCTGAAAATCCAACTTTAAGTCCACTTAGTGACCTTGGAAGTTCTGTTACTTCATTTTCAGGATTTTGGAGCATGTTGCAACCAATAGAAAAAAGATTGAGGAAGAGTTGGAGAATCATAAGAAATTGAGCCGATGGGAAGATAATGAGTATTACCATAGCATGGACAATACAAGAAAAACAAGGCAGAAACTCAAGAAGATAATACAGAAGTACACTGTGAGTTAATTGTTTGCACTCTCTCATTTTCTGTATTTTAATTTCATGTACTATTTTAATATTCAATTTGTGCTATAATTGAAGTGGCAATGGCATTATAAATTATGTTAATAGCATCTCATTCTCTCCACCGATGATTCTACAGTAATCTTATAAGACATGCGTCCCTGTTCTCAATGGTATTAGCTCTTTGAGAGAGTATTTTTTTTATAAAAGAAAATTTGTTCACCTTTTTTTCCTATTAAAATCATAGAAGGATTAGGTTGAATAGTAACACAGTGAGTCTTTAGAAGCAGGAGACGTGAAGAAGTTGAGAGAAAAAACTGACAGATCTGAGTCAATGTGGGTTGTAGGAAACTTGAAATTGGAGGACTTATATCCAATGAAAATGAAGGTCTTGGGAACCTGAAACAGAGGCCGAAAGTTTGATGAGAGAAGACAAGTGTATTCTTCTTACTTCACAATATGCCTTTTTACATGGAGTTTATACTACTATCCTATCTATCAATCCCACCAATTATCGGATGTTACAATAAATACAATAAATGAATGGAATCTTCCTAATTACCATGTGGTCAAAACCGAAATTCACTCTACATTTAGTACACCCAATCATCTATAATCAAGACCATTAAACACCCTCTTAATTAGGCTCCTAAAATCAAGAATTACATTTATACACAATTATCTCCTCACTAAAATCAAGGCTGCCGTTTTTGGTACTGCCATCAATAATTCCGCCAACACTCCCCCTCAAGCTGGTATGTAGATGTCGTTCATGCCAAGCTTGCTGACTAATCCTTCAAACGCTGGTTTATGCAACCCCTTAGTTAAGATATCCGCTACCTGTTGCTTAGTAGGAACATAAATCATAGTAAAGCTCTTATCATCAATCTTTTCTCGAATGAAATGTCGGTCCACTTCAACATGTTTGGTGCGATCATGATGAACTGGATTATGTGCTATATTTACTGCTGCTTTGTTGTCACAGTACAATCTAGTCGGCCCTGTGGAATCAATACGTAACTCGTCCAACAATCTTTTTAGCCATAATCCTCCACACATACCTTGTGCAAGTGCTCGAAACTCTGCTTCCGCACTGCTTCGTGCTACCACATTCTATTTTTTTGCTACGCCACGTGACTAGATTACCCCATACATAGGTACAATACTCGGAAGTGGATCTGCGGTCAACCAATGATCTTGCCCAATCTGCATCGGTATATACTTCTATATGCCGATCCCCCTGCTTGCCGAAAAACAGTCCCTTTCCCGGCGTCCGTTTTAGGTACCGTAGAATCCGAAGTACGGCTTCCAGATGCTTGCCTTTGGTGAGTGCATGAATTGACTAATTATACTAACTGCAAATGCAATATCAGGACGAGTGTGTGATAGATAAATAAGCTTACCAACAAGTCGCTGATATTGCTCCCGGTCTATTTTCTCGCCGCCATTAAGGTCAAGTTTTGCGTTTGGTTACGTAGGAGTCTCTGCCGGTCTACAACCTAGCATCCCCGTTTCCTGTAATAAATCCAATATGTATTTCCTTTGTGAAATAAAAATACCTGATGCACTGCGCGCTACTTCCATTCCAAGGAAGTATTTCAATGGTCCCAAGTCTTTCATCTCAAATCTACTGCTTAGGTATTCTTTCAGTAGTTCAATCTCCTTGTGGGCGTCCCCTGTAAGAATAATATCATCAACATAGACTATCAAAATTGCACGAGTACCCTCTGGCGTATGTTTGTGAAATATAGTGTGATCCGCCTGTGATTGTTTAAACCCTTGCGTCTTAACTGCTTGAGTAAATTTTCCAAACCACTCACGAGGTGACTGTTTTAGTCCATATAGTGATTTGTGCAGTTTACAAACTAAATTTCTTTTTCTGTTATAGCCGGGTGGTAAGTCCATGTACACCTCCTCATGTAAGTCTCCATTTAGGAAGGCATTTTTAACATCTAATTGTTGAAGTGGCTAGTCAAGACTCGCTGCTAAAGAGAGAAGAATTCTTACAGAGTTTAATTTGGCTACTGGTACAAAGGTCTCATTGTAATCAATACCGGATACCTGTGTAAAGCCTTTGGCAACTAATCGAGCTTTGTACCTGTTGATACTCCCATCTGCATTAAACTTTACTGAGAACACCCATTTGCATCCTACCGGCCTTTTTCCCTTAGGAAGTTCCACAATCGTCCAAGTCTTGTTTTTTCCCAACGCACCCAACTCTTTTTGTACTGCAACTCTCCAGTCTTTGTTAGCTAATGCCTCATCAATATTCTTAGGTATTTGCACATCAGACAATTTAGCAGTAAAGGCCGAAAAACTTTCTGATAATCTCTCATTAGAAACGAACTTGGAGATGGGGCGTTGAGTACATACCTTTTTTCCCTTTCTAAGAGCAATCGGTAGATCCATGTCTGAGGTATCAGGAGTATTTCCTTCACCGCAGGAGTCAGGGTGCGGTTCAGAGGGTTGGCACTCTAGAGAAATATCGGTGTCTTTATCTACATGAGTGTTGTGTTTTCGTGAGTAGACAATGATGCCTGGTGTTGGCAGTGTTTGGGTCAGAGCTTTGGTGAATGACGCCTTCGGAGGCTAAATAAGTGTTTAGGTTTTTGTTGAAGTATTCAGTACCATTGTCAGTGCGTAGGATTTGGATTGTTGTTTGAAACTGAGTTTTGATCATGGAATGGAAATTTTGAAAAACAGTTGCTGCCTCTGTTTTGTCTTTGAGGAGATAGACCCAACAAACCCTTGTGTGGTCGTCAATAAAAGTGATAAACCATTTAGCGCCTGAAACATTTTTAACTCGAGATGGACCCCAAAGATCACTATGCACGAGACGGAACGGTGCAGATTGTATATGCGGTTTTGAGGGGTATTTGTTTCGGGCTTGTTTAGCAAAGACACAAGCATCACACTTCAACATAGACAACTCTTTATTCAAAGGAAATAATTAAGATAACCAAGACTAGGATGTCCTAATCTTTGATGAAGTAACAGTACATCAGATTGTTTGAGATTGACACTGGTAGAAGGACTATGGGCGGTGGTATGGAGTGAGATTTTTAATGAATTTTGACGAGCGTCTTCCTCAAAGTGATAAAGACCACTCCTTTCTCTAGCAATGCCAATCGTCTTCCCCGATTCCTGCTCCTGCAAAACACACATATGGGCAGAGAACTTAGCCACACAACCAGACTCCTTCGTAAGTTTACTAATAGAAATTAAGTTGCAAGCTAACTTAGGAACATAAAGTACGGTTTCAAGCACCAGTGTGGGGGCCACTTTCACAGATCCTTTTCCAACCACGAGTGCAAATGTCCCATCTGCCACCTTAACTCTTAAAGTTCCAAGAACCGGGGCATATGTAGTGAATAGAGTTAGATTACCTGTCATGTGATCAGTGGCTCCTGTGTCTAGTATCCATGGGGAAGACTCCACAAAGTTAACCATACCTTGATGTGTGTCCATGTTGGATGAAGGAGTGGGCTCGGCCTGGGTCTTTAGGAGGGCCAGCAGTTGCTCAAGTTGTGTTTGATTCAGTGCCACTTGATTCGCACCTATGGGGTTTGGCCGTTCCTCAGTAACCGCCGTGAATCCTCGACCAAACGGTTGGAGTGGGCGCGCAGTGGTGCCTGCGCTGGAGGTAGGAACCGGTGCAGTTGATGAGCTTGCACCGGGAGAGATTATTTGAGAACTCATCTCGGAGATTGGAAGAGAGTGACTTTGGAATTGTTTTGGTGTTTCGGGTTTGGCTCTGATACCATGAAACAGAGGCCGAAAGTTTGATGAGAGAAGACAAGTGTATTCTTCTTACTTCACAATATGCCTTTTTACATGGAGTTTATACTACTATCCTATCTATCAATCCCACCAATTATGGGATGTTACAATAAATACAATAAATGAATGGAATCTTCCTAATTACCATGTGGTCAAAACCGAAATTCACTCTACATTTAGTACACCCAATCATCTACAATCAAGACCATTAAACACCCTCTTAATTAGGCTCCTAAAATCAAGAATTACATTTATGCACAATTATCTCCTCACTAAAATCAAGGCTGCCGTTTTTGGTGCTGCCATCAATAATTCCGCCAACAGAACCCAAACTTGGGAAGTCTCAACAATGTTTTCTTAACGAAGATCAATTAGGATGTTTGTAATAGTAAGGAGTCTTTATAGGTTAAATGGGTCACTCCATTATACTCAATGGCAAATCCTCTCGGAAACAGATAGAGAAATAACTTCCAGACTTTCATTCCTATTATGATGGCTACCATTTTGTAAATTTGCATATATGAATTTGAGTTTAAAAAGAATCTTCCAGATTTGGAAGAAACTTTTTTTTTTTTTTTGTAAGTAGATTTGGAAGAAACTTCGACATAGCAGGGACATGATTTTCCTTCCTTGTTAGGCTGAAAGTTAGCACTGGCAGGACAACATTTTGGTTTGATCCCTGGCATGGCAGGCTTCATGGGGTTGGATCCAGGAGCCTACCTTCTAGCAAATCCGCCTTGGCTGCTCAATGCACCCTAATTCCTAGGGTTTCTTGGGGTAACAATAATGGTCAAAGAAGCATGTGCCTAGAACCTCTGTCTTTGGCTTGCACTACAGAATAGTTTTAATTGGGATAGTTTCCTGGAGCAGGGCGTTATTTACGAAACATAACACATTCTTTGGATAGAGACAGGGTAGTTATCTGGTATTATGCTAAATTAGTTTATAGCAATCTTCTCAAAGTTGGCACAAGATTACTGTTGTCATGTGAGGCTATGCGCTTCAAATTTTCAAAATTTGTTAATCTACCCTTGCTGCACTAACATATGGGATTTCGAAAGGAAAAAAAGCAACATGCCCTTTCAGAATGGCAGAAAGAATCAGCTAGCCACAGATGAAGAAATTTTGAACAATATAAAACTTTTTGTGAACAGTTGGAAAGGTGTTCGGGAGATATAGAAGAAACTGGAATATTGAGGTTACTTGTTTTGATATTAGCATTACTGCATAGGGTAATGGAGCAGTAACTAGTTAGTCGAATATGGGGACTCCCTCCTTTTTGTACATGGCTTTAGTAACACCCTGTTTACTTACTATACGGTTTAAATTTTAAAGACTCTTCTCGGAATCGGCACATGCAGGATCTGAGCAGCCTTTCTTCTTTCTTGCTGATTAACTTTAGGTTCTTATTTTAACTTCATTTATATGGCTAAATTTCTTGGTATTTGATGTTTTCTTTTAATAGGATGTGTTAAACCAACCAGTTTCGCTGATTATTACCCAAATAATAGCAAGAAGAGGTATGGGTCACCAATCCATGCAAAGACTACCACTCTCAACTGTAGATTCTGTTGAGAAGGGTGCAAATGTTCTAAATATTCTGGCCAAAGAAGCCAAGCTTAAAGAAGAAGACAGGTGGACTTTTACGTTCCCTTTTTGTCTTTCTGTTCATGTAAGCTCTGTCATGATGTTGCCTCACGGAATTGTTCTCTGTGAAAGGTTGTCCTCCTTTGAGGGCCAAAGGAAGATGGAAGGTGTATTATTGGCTTTGCATCTAGTGCAGACAGTTGATGTTGATTCCTCATATTTTCCGTTCAAGGACATCGGAGGTTTATTTTCTGTTGCTTTGATTTTTTTTTTTTTGGGGATCTTTTATCCTCTTGGACTTGCTCGCTCGCATATGTTTAAAGACCACGACCATGGATTTAATGGTTTTGAAATCATGCAGAAATTGCCAGTAGTATTAAGGATTTTGGGCCTTCACAATCTTCCTTCCTTCTCCGAAGGGGCAACCAAATTTGGTACACTATCATAAAGATTTGTGAAAACATTATTGGTTGTGATGAACTCTGGAGGGATGAGAAGAAACATTTGCAGAACCGGAAAATGGCTTTGACTAACCTTTTAAACCTGTTAGAAAATTGTGGATTATCCAAGCACAGGCCAATGTTCATGGAGGTATGTTGATTCTGGCACCACAATTATAGCTCAGTTCCTTTTGTTTATTAATCTCATGTGCAAACTTTCTGTTAAGAGTTATTATCCTATTATACATATTGAACCTTTTCATATTTCTTTTGCCACCCTCTCCCTTGTCTCTGCCCATTTGACTGCAAGTTTGGAGCATTAGAAAGATCCTTTTCATTAAAAGGATAATGCACTTTTTACAGTACATTTACATCTGTCAATTTTTATAATCAAAGGATTCTGATTTAATATTAACTATGATATTATCTATCTATAGAAATAAAATCAAATATACTCTTTCTTACTTTACAAAGTATCCTATCAAATCATACGTAGAATTTCTACAAGTACTTATCCGTTTCAACACTTCCCCTCAAGTTGGTGCATCGATATCTATCATGCCCAACTTGTTGAGTAGGTCTTCAAACTAGGGTCTAAACAATCCCTTGGTGAACACATATGCCAGCTGTTGAGTAGTTGGAACAAATGAAATGCATATAAATCCACTGTCAAGCTTCTCTTTTATAAAGTGTGTATCAATTTCAATGTGTTTGGTCATGTCATGCTGGACATTGTTATGAACTATATTGATGGCTACTTTGTTATCACATTAAAGCCTCATATGTTCCCTTACGGTTTCTCTTAGATCTTCCATGATTCTCTTTAAGCATTATCTCACATATTCCATGGGCCATTGATATGTACTTAGCTTCAGCACTACTTCTAGCTACCACATTTTGCTTCTTGCTTTTACAGGTGACTAGATTTTTCCATACACATGTATTTTAGCCTGTTGATCTTCTGTTTGTAACTAATCTGACCCAATCTGTATCAGTGTAGGCCTTAATTCGCCTCTGATCAGTTTTTCTCAAGATTCTGTAATCAGCTTTCAAGTGTTCTGTTTGTGGCGATTGCATATTACAAAACTCTCAACTAAGGATATATCAGGCCTAGTGTGAGATAGATAAATGAATTTGTCCATTAGTCTTTGATATTGTCCCACATGCACTGCTTTATTATGTTTTCGCTCAAACTTCTTGTGTGGATCAACTGGGGTGTCTATTAGTTTATATCCATTCATACCCGCCTCTCTAAGTAGGTCTAGAATGTATTTTTGTTGGTAGTACACTATTCTCTTCTTTGACCTTGCTACCTCCATGCGTAAGAATTCATTTACCCTAGGCTTTTTACCTTAAACTCCCTGTATATGTCAGTTTTTAACCTGTTTATTTCCTCTTCATCATTCCTGGTTAAGATAATATCATTTACATAAACAATTAAAATTGATAACCTGTCTTAGGGTGAGTGTTTGATGAACTGGTATGGTCTACTCTCCCTTGTACATAGCCTTGTCTTTTGAAAAAGTGCAAAATGCTCAAACCAGGCTCTAGGTGATTGTTTCAATCCATATAAGGATTTTCTCTGCCTGCACACTTCCAAACCTGTTTCAAAACCAGGAGGTGGACTCATATGCACTTCTTCTAGATTGCCATTTAGAAAGAAATTTTTTAAATTTATTTGATGCAGAGGCTAGTTCATGTTAGCAACAAATGATAAAAGTACTCTCATTATGTTTAGTTTGGCTACTTGTGCAAAGGTCTCTAGAGGTTTGAGTGAATACTTTAGCTACTAGACATGTCGTATAACTGTCTAAGGTCCTTTCAGCTTTATACTTTATTGTGAATACCTATTTGCACCCAACTGTTTTTTCCGTTTTGGTAATAGTCATTTCCCATGCATCATTTTTTTCTAGTGCCTTCAGTTCCTCGACCAGCATGGCTTCCTGTATACTCTTGGATATTGCTATATTGATGACAGATTTTTAGTTGACACATAGTTGGAAAAGGGATTTTAACACACTTTCTACTACCTTTCCTTAGGGTTATAGATAAATCATATTCAGAGTAGTTAGCTGGACTATTTGGCTATGTGAACATAGGCTCTGGCTTAGATTCAACAGTGGCTTGAGTCACATTTTTGGAAGCCTGGTTCCTTTATCGTGTACATAATAACATCCTCTCCCTTTATATTTTCTCCCGCTCTAATGTTATGTTTTAACATTAATTCATTCTCCCCCTGACTTTTAGTGTTTGTCTTTCACATTCGTGTTAATGAGGAATCCTAGACTATTGTGTTAAGAAGTTAAGTGTGAAAGTTTAATTATCTTCATTTCAGGAATATCCAGTAGTCTTCACTTGGTGTCTCCTTGAAAACTAGACTTAAAGTATGGGGTTGACTCAAAGAATGTATCATCCATAAAGACTATCATTTTATTGGATGACACATCGAAACATTTATATGCACGTTTCTTAGGAGCATATTCTACAAAGAAGCACCTTCTTGCCCGGGTCCAGTTTTCCTATATGTGACTCATGAACATGAAGAAAGGTACTACATCCAAATAGTTTTAGGGAGTTTCTGCAGTCAGCTTTAGAATAGGAAAAATAGTTTTCAGATCCCTACAATGAAGTTTTATATTAAAGGGTCTGAAGGGCATATGGCTGATAAAGTATGTAGCAATTAATAGGGCTTCTCCAAAAATATTTAGGAACATAATTGGTGAACAGTAGGGCACTGTTTACTTCTAGCAAATGTGTATTTTTTCTTTCTGATACACCATATGGTGTGGTGTATCAGAACAGGAACTCTGATGCAACATGCCATTGGCCAGAAAGAAATCCCTAAGGGGTGAGTTATAATATATCTTTCCATTGTCTGTTCTGATAATTTTTATATTTTTCTGAAATTGAGTTGTAACACTTTGTGAAATGTTTTAAACACTTCTTTTTGACTTCAGCTTTGTCTTTCAGTCAGTATACCCAAGTTACTCGAGTGTGGTCATTTGTAAAGATAACAAACTATCCTTTTCCATGCAAAGTAGGGGTTTTACAAGGCCTTCAAACATCACTATGTGTAAGGTAAAAAGGTTCAGAAACAGTGTACGTTCTTGAGGGAAACACTGATATGTGATGTTTAGCGAACTCACATATGTCACATTTTTTTGTAAATAAAATTTTTATAAGATAAGCCAAAGTGGCGAATTTACAAAATATGTTGCAAAACTATGACAACATGAGCTTGACTAAAACCAAAATATAGGTGGTTTATAAGATGTTAACCGTTTACTAGTGTTAGCCTTTACAAAACTTGCATTTGAAGACAATTTAGAATCAAGCATATAAAGTTAAAACTAACACATGGCTAACTAATGCTAATGTGACATGTTCCTCCGCTAAACAAGTTCCACTGTCTGAGGCAACATGGTGCCTAGATGGGTAGCATAAGATAAGAGGAGGACCCAAGCTATTTAACCGTAGCATCCACCCTTTTCTCAGGAAGCCATACTGGTCTTGAGTTTTTGGGGGTTGTGTGTTGTACTGCATCAATCACCATAGTCCGGGTTCAAGATCGTTCAGTGGAATTGTAACTATCTCAAACCTTGTAGAAGGTCCTGCATAGTAAATGAGCAAACGAGGCATAATAGTTCTGAAACAAGACAAATTTTCAGTGGCGCTACAACTTAGAAATGAATTTTATTCTGAAATAAAGTAGGCACCAAATGCTTTAAATAAAAAAAAATTAAGGTGACTTGATCTTTGGTGCTAAAGCATAACATTATCATGGGTCAAACTGAAATTACACAAGGCTTCAGGCTTATTGTGAGTGGAACTGGAACAGTCTTCAAGTGCAGAGACCTTCACCCTCTCTAGCACTGCCAACGATCTTATCCGAGACCATGTCCTGCAAAACACATTGAAAAGACTTAAACATGACCCAACAGTTTAGTGATAGGTAAATTTACTGACTGACAGAAGATTACGAGATAGTTTGGCTAGATAAAGCATATCAAACAGAGTAATAAAGTCAGAGAGTTTTATGGTTCTTGTTCGAACAACTCCTAAGTATGAACCATATGCAATATGTATTTTTTTTGCTTCCTGTACATCGATAGTAAAACAACCTATCATGTGATCTGTTGCTCAAGAATCAAGGATACAAGATTTGATTATTTGTTTATACGAATTAACAAAGGCTTTACCTGATTGGGCAAAAAAAAAAAAGAACAATCTGGTTGAGTTGCATCAATTTGAGAGGACCTAAGAATCTTATACATGTGTTCCAGCTAATCCTTTGTGAATAGGGGTTGCTTTTGGATACTATGCTCACCTTCTTTAGTAGTTTGTGCCGAGTAGGCTCTGATGTCCCTTTGCCCTTCTTTCTTACAATTGGTAGACTTGCCATTTAGTTTCCAACATGTTTCCTTGGTATGCAGAACTTTTTACAATGATCACACCAAGGTTTCTTCTTTCTGTGACTCTCTTCCTCCTCCCAACAACTACAAAGGTTGAGTTCTCAGCCATAATTGGTGCATTCATCTCTGAACTCATCATCACTCTTCTCGTTGTCTCCTCTCTTTTGATTTCTAAAAAGGCTTCTCTTAGTGTGAGAAATGGGCTTCTTCCCAGAATTTTGGACCTTACCTCATCAAATGTTTTGTCTAGTCCTGCTAGGAAGAGATATACTATATCACCCTCCTCTTTCTTCAGGAATTTGGATTGTCAGTAGGACAGTCCCACTCATCATTATAGCATTGATCCAACTTTGTCATAATGAGACCATCTCATTGTAGTATTCTGTCATCTCCCCCGGTTTGTCTTGACAAAGTTTAGTCTTTAACTCATAAATCTGTGAGAACTTCTCAAGATCTGAGTAGGTTTCTCTAATGGCATCCCAAACATTCTTTGTAGTTGGGAGAAAGAGGTATGACCTGTCTACTGGCGGCTCCATGGATTTGATCAACCATGCTTTGACAAGAGAGTTTTTGGATTGCCAATGGTTGGACTTGGCATCTTCATTGACTGGTTTTTTTATGGTACTAGTAAGGTTTCCCAACTTTCCTCTCCCATCCATTGCAAATTTAACAGACTTTGTCCACTCAAGGTAATTCTTTCTATTTAACTTGTGGATGGTTGGTTGGAAGGATAAATGAGAGCCACCTTCTCAATGACTGGTGATTTGAGAGGGTTTACCACCAGTTTAACCCCATCACTTGGGGGAAAAAAGTAGCACGTTGGGATTCTATGATTCTGACTTTAGTAAGGGATTAGGTAAAGCTTTGCGTAGAGAATCTAGTGAAAACTAATGTGCTACTCTCATCATAAGGGGTGATGGTTTCCACATTTGTCCAGTGCTCTGATACCATATAAGTTTGGAGCACTATAAAGATTACTTTTCATTCAGATGATACCGCACATTTTGTAGTACATTTACATCATGTTAGCACATTTTATAGTACATTTACATCATGTCAGTCCCGATAATTAAGGGATTCTGATTTAATATCAACTATGATATTTTTTAGCTATGGAAATAAAATCAAATATACTCTTTCCTACTGTACGTAGTATCCTATCAAATCATAAAGAGAGTCTCTACAATTACTTAGCGGTTTCAACAGACTTCTCCTCCACACTTTTTCTTTAGCAGTCCGATTTGATGCCTTCTCTTTCTGATACACCACTTTTACTATCAGTATTCGTTCATTTCATTTCCATTATTTGGTTTCATTGTTCTACCCTCACCCATCTATATTGTTTTCATATCATCTGCATCTGCCGTTTGGCTGGTCCTAAACTTTGCCTTGCTGGTACCTTTCTATCTCCTCAGTACACATTCCAGCGGGATAGGCTTAATACTCCATGGCTTCATTACTCCTCATCTATCTCCATTTCCTGTCTACAACCTCTTCTTATTACTTCATCGTCTGCCTAAAGTGTTCCTCGTACAACTGCTGCTGGAAACTGTGTTTGTAGATTTGTTGTTCTTTAAGCCTGCATTATCAATGCCACTCTGGTATCATGCCAAGTTGATTTTGTGAAGCCGTTGCCCATGCATGCCGCCATATCATCCAGGGTGTCGGCAGTAGAGGGGTGGTGACTGATGGGGTCGAATCCCAGCTGTAGTTTTGGTGACGTATATTCCTAATTTGATCGGATAGAAAAAAGTTATGCATAGACTGCCTTTGAATTGTAACATGAGACTAATGTCATGGCTGCTGCGGACATGTGATACTTTCTTGATCGCAAAAGTACAACTATTCATTCCAGACTTATTTCAACTTCCTCCTCCTGCTGCTAATAATAATAACGGTTGTGAAATTTATTATTAATAATTTTATTGTTTAAAATCAGGGTTAAACTCTTTACTGTAAGCCGGTTGAATCATGTAATTCATATTGGTATCTTTACCCTTTCTGATAAGTTTGCTCTGGTGAGGCCATATAATGTGTTTGTAGTTACACTAGTCTCGTTTTGTTTGTGGTCAATTGAATATGAATCATTACTTCTGCAAGTTTTTGGATAGCATGATGATATGTTTAACATATAGGATAATCTGGATGCCACCTTCTCTCGTTACTGGCTCCTTCAACCATCTTATGATGTGAAGCATTTGCTTTCAAGGGGAGGCGGTTCTTCAGATCTTGTCGACATTGCTTCTTCTTGTAACAGCAGCTCCTCTTCTGAAAGCTTTGATCAGAGTTGGAGAATTGCAAATGAGTTCTACTTTAAGAGCATTGCCTCGATGCATGTTCTGCAGCAAGTTTGCCTAAAATTTCACAGACATTTTACTCTTGAGCAGGTATTTATTAAAAATGTTTGATTGGAAAGAACGTATTAGCCAAATGGGTTAGATTTATAATACAGCAGATGATCAGTTTTGAGTGAGCTACCACACAACTTAGATTCAGATGTAAATTCGTTTATCTAGATACAAAAGTTCTGTTGGCTGGTTTTTGGTTGTCTCTCCACTGAAGGTTCTATCCGCTTGGACTATGATAGAAGTTTTTGAAATCAAGCTGTGCTTAGAAAAGTTCTGATGGATTTTTTTTTTTTTTTTTTTAAATTTTTGTGTTTCCCCCCTCTATCGTATTTGAAATCAAGCATGATATTCTGTCCATAATTTTGCGGTGGTGGTAATTTCTCACAGGGCAAGCAGTCAACTTTAAACAAGGTAGTTTCTGTGAAGTGATTCTGCTGATTGTTTCAATCAGTCAATCAAATGATTTTATTTAACTTAAAATGCTATGAATTATGGTTTTGACATGAAAATTAGGTAGAAACTGGACAATGTGGTATTGAGGCCATTCCTCCGTTGTAAATACCTTATGCTATAGCCGAAAGTGATGAAATATTTAATTAAAAATAAATATAAAAAACTGAAATAATTGCTTGACTTCGTTTACTTGGGCTGGACGTTTATGCTTTGTGTGCTTTTTCCATGCACGATCTTAATCTGATACACTGGTTTTATATAGGTTAAAAGGTCATGTTCCTTCCTTGAGCATCTCATATCTATTCAACAAGAGCAACGTGCTGCTGCATATGGATTTGAAGTGAAAATTAGAAGTCTGCGAGATTGTCTTTGGCCTCTGGAAAATTTATTGTCAGGTGCTTACATGTCGGCCGGTACTGATGATTGCAGATCCTCTTTTACCCCTAATCAGTGCCTTATTTTGGAATATATGTGGCAGCAAAAGGTAAGCTTTCATTATGCAGCTTCAATTTTGAAGCTTTCCGCTCAAATTTTTGTGATTATGACCCTTGATGAGTTGATGCATTAACTTGCAGCATCTGCTTGATGGTTTGTGTGCTATGCTGCAAGAAGTTAATCTACTGCTACGTGCTGTAGAGCGCAATCACGTGGACTCCTGTTTGAGTGGCAAAGGTGGCATAGAGGAGATCCGTGTATTCGTTGAGAAGTGTGTTCCGCAATTTAAGAGCTCCAAGGTTTCTGCTTGAATGTTGGGCTATTTTTTTGCTCCATTTTTTCTTATTAGCTTTGTTGTGTGCGCGCTCTCACTGATGGAAACTTCTGGACAGGACTTGCTGGACACTCATCTGCTTGGCAACAATAGAGATATAGCACATGCAGGGGCTTTCTTGCACCCATATGGTGTTACGAAAGAAATGGAAAATTTGATTAAGGCCAATTTCCAGTTGATAAGTGTTTTTAAGGACAGTGTCAGCATTTTCAGCAGAGAAGATAAATATGGAGTGACAGTTAAAACGATAATTCTTGGGCATTTCAATGACTTGTTTGTCAAGGTATTCCCAAATGCATGCCCTTATCAAACATATTCCACTATAAGCTCTGAAGCATCTATTGTTGGAGCACCTTATTAATCACTCGTAACATTTCAGGCTGACCTTCTATATGCGAAGTTTATTTGTGAGCTTACGGCCAGAAATCAACCAGAAAACAGTGCAGAAAAATTTGGGGCAAGTGCCATTAGTTTAGAGGGTAGTTTTCGTGAGTCCATCAAGGAAACATATGAAAGCGTAACAAGTACTTTGAAGCATATATTCTTCAAGAAGAATGGACCTACTTATTTTGAAGAATTGAGAGAAAACATTGGTGAATGGAGGAGGTTTTTTGAACTAGATGTATTTGGTTCAAATCTGGACCATATCGTGAATGCATGCCTGAAGACCACCACTATTGCAGTAAGTTCTATCAGCATTTGCAGGAATTTAGTTTGTAATCCATTTGTGAGACGGACCTCTTCATGATTGCGGTGGTGGTGGTTGTTGTTGTTGTTATTAATAACTAGGTGGAGCTGCTTTTGGACTCAAAGCTGGGATCTGTTGTTGAAGTTCATTTGAGGCATTTGTGTTCATTATTAAATGTGATCTTGGACTCAAGTGAAAGCCTGCTGCAAAATTTCCTTGTTATCCATGGGATGGTAATTGATGTGCTTTATTTTTTATCCTTTTCTTTTATCTTACTGAGTATTGCAATTGAAGTCCCTTTTTGAATGATTGTGCCCTTTTAATCCCTTCTGTTCTTCACCGCTCTTTTGTTTGCTCTTCTTGGTCCAAATGGTTAAGATACAAATCATCCTTAGAAAATATATTTGTACAACCATTCTAAAATAGATGAATAGTGCATTCAACTTTTGGACTTTTTGACTGCATAAATTCATGATTACCAGAAACTAAAATGAGACATGTCATGGTATTATTTATTTATTTCTGGTGGTTGGGGGGGGGGGGGAGGATGCATTGCAAGATTGCAGAGAGGCGAAGTGTAAGAAATAGAAGCATGCTATCACCTTTTTGAACAAGAAAAATTAACCTTCTGACTGACAGAGGGGGATGCTTGGATCACGTTCTTTCTTACATCTATCCTTCTAAATCCTGTCCCAAATAAAAAGGACATCACCGCTTTTCCTGTTTGACTTTGGTTATATCTATGAGATATTTCTTTTAATTGTTTGAGGTGAAAACAACCTTCTGGTGGAGAAAAGATAAAACATTTATGTAGTTGGAGTGGGTCGAGGTTTTTACATGTCCAATTGCAACTGATTCTGTGAGTTGGCACTAATGCATAGATCTGTATAAACAGGTTTCTATGATCACCCATGTGCTCGGGGATTCTTTTGCTTCTTTATTTGCTAGAGGTTTTAGTGTTCTGGAGGATGAGGTAAATGACCCTGGCAATGACACAAGCCAAGAAGCGAGTGGGACAGGTATGGGCGAAGGCTCTGGAACGCATGATGTCAGTGATCAGATAGAGAACGAAGATCAACTTCTGGGGGCTTCTGAAAGGGTGAGGCTGCATGGTTCAGAAGCGATCAAATGCATTAAAATTGTTTCCTGTGCAAATATTATCAAACTAACTTTCTCCTTCTTCTTCTTCTATTTTTTTTTTTTTCCGCAGCCTGATGAAAAACAGGATAACGATGCACGTGATGCTCTAAGTAAAAATGACAAAGGAGTAGAGATGGAGCATGATTTTTCTGCTGATGAGGTAAGTCTCAGTGAGGGATCTGAAGATGATGAAGAGGACAATGATTCTGACGCTCATCTGGAGTCTACTATGGGAAATACAGGACCAAACAGTGAAGTGGTGGATGAGAAATTTTGCGATAACAGTGATGAAAATTTTAGTGGCAGGAGTGAGAAATACGAGCCTGGTCCATCCACTAAAGATGACAACTCTGATGATAATGAGCTTCGAGCGAGGGAGGATCCTAGCGGTACTGTGGATGAAACTGGAGAACTGAATTCTGAGGAATATGACCAACAAAAAGAAGCTGGATGTGAAGTTACTCCCGATGATATGGAAGACATGCAGATGGACAATGAGGACATGCACTCAGATCCTGAAGGATTGAAACCCAATGAGCCGCATCAATTTACTGATGAAGATGTTACCATGGATGAACCAAGAGATTCTGAAGGCATGGATGATGAGGAGGAAAGTGAAGATCCTGTTGACAATGAAATGGCTGAGGAGCAGACTGGCCCTTTAGGAGAAACATTGTCAGAGGAATGCATTGACCAGTTGGCTGAAGATGCAAATGCTTGCGACCTAGACAAGGACCTTGAAAAAGGCAAAGGAGAAGAACGAAGAGTAGAATCTTTGCAATCTGGCAGCTCAGTTCCTCCTGATGACCCTATGGAAGCATCACAATCTGCAGAAATTGTAAAATCCAGTTCTGGTGTTGTGAATGCAGGCAATAATGCACCAGAGGCGAAATGGTCAAAATGCAACTCTCTCCAAAACGATGCTGCTCCTATGCAAGGCTTGCCTGATTCCTCCTCTGCTAAAACCGCAGTTGCTAATTCATTGGACGGCAAAGAGCTCGGTCATGGTGCTTTTGAAGCTGCACGGCCGGCTGCTGACTCACCGGTACAGAAAATTGAATCTAATCCTTGTCGTAATGTTGGTGATGCTCTTGAAGGATGGAAAGAAAGAGTTAACGTGTCTGTGGACCTTGAGGACAAACTGATGGAGGATGAGGATGCTTTGATTGATGAAAATGCAAGTGAGTATGGATATGCTGCTCAGTTTGAGAAAGGAACAGCCCAAGCACTTGGACATGCAACAGCTGACCAGATTGACAAAAACATAAGTGGGGAAGATCTTGATAGAGAGACAGGAACTGCAAGACCAGAGGACCACGAAGTAGATATGGATATTGTACAGAAGCCCTCTGAAGCCTGTCCTATTCAGAAATGTGGTTCTCTTAAACGGGATAATGATGCAGAAAATCTGTCGGAAAGGCTGAACTTTGAAAGTCAAATAGATGGATCCAGAGAACTTGAATATCTTGACCGGGAGTCGAGCTTGGCCCAGAGTTTAGTCTCCGTCAATAGGTCTTACTCGAGTGAAGGCATTAATCAACTCAGCACACTTTCTATAACTGATAGTGAACTTGGTCCATACGAACTTGGCGAGGTATCTACTAAAATAAGAGAGAATGCTGCCACTATGTGGAGAAGATATGGACTGCTTACAGCACGATTATCTCACGAGTTGGCTGAACAGTTGCGCCTGGTTATGGAACCCACTCTAGCTAGCAAGCTCCAGGGTGACTACAGGACTGGCAAAAGGATTAATATGAAGAAGGTATATGTGGTCGTAAATTTTTGTCTGACCGGTGTCCATGGAGTGTCTGTTGGAGAATGTTGTGTTTCCAAAGGAAATATCAGGAAAGAAACGTATAATAACAAACATGCCATTGTTCATATCGTAGCTTTCTTTTTCCTTTTTTTAAGTATAATAAATAGAGTTCCATCGATATCCAAACAAACTGCAATATTTATCTTCCTAATGGTTGTGGGTACTCTACAGGTGATCCCTTATATTGCAAGTCATTATCGAAAAGATAAGATATGGCTGAGGCGAACCCGGCCAAACAAAAGAGATTACCAAGTCGTGCTTGCGATAGATGATTCCCGCAGTATGCAGGAGAATCATTGTGGAAATTTCGCGATTGAAGCATTAGTGACGGTTTGCAGTGCTATGGCTCAATTAGAAGTGGGGAATTTGGCTGTTGCAAGCTTTGGGAAGAAGGGTAATGTCAAATTGTTACACAAATTTGATGAGCCATTTACTGGAGATGTCGGTGTTAAGGTTTGTTTTTTCTTGCCCTTTAACTGAGCTTGTCTACCTGTTTTCTCTTCCTGCAACTGTTTGTTTAATCAATTAAACTGTAGAACCTCAATTCAGACATTCCTGCTTATCACCCTTTCCTGTCAGCCTGCCCGTTTGGCCAGCTGTATTTCAGCTGGCTAATCTGGTCTGAATTTGTCGGAGTGGATCCTTCTCCCTATGAACAATAATAATTGAATAGAAAAAACTTATTACTAGGAGAATTGGTGGTCCTTTTTTTCAGCCTTTTGCAACATGAATGGACATGGAGTTAGTACAGGTGCCAGGAATGTAAAAGAGAAGCGCATATCTTGATAAACTAGTTAAGGGGAAAGTATGATGGAGATCCTTTCCTGGAAAACGTTATCAAGTATAAAGTTATGTGCTTGTATCTGCAACAAACTGTTAACGTTTTTCTTTTGTCCTTTTCTCTTTGCTAGATTATTTCCAATTTGACGTTTGAGCAAGAGAATACCATATTGGATGAACCAATGGAGGATTTGTTGAAATATTTGAACAATTTGCTGGATGCTTCAGTAGCACATGCACGCTTACCATCTGGACACAATCCCCTGCAGCAGCTGGTTCTGATAATAGCAGATGGAAATATTCATGAGAAGGTACTTTGAAAAATAAGTTCCACTTGCAACATTCGGAATCTTGTATTTTTTTTTTTTACTTTCTCATTGGGGTTTTATTTTCACTTGGCATCCCTCCAGAATCTCAGAAGGCGTGTTAGAGATATTTTGAACACAAACCGTATGGTTGCATTTCTGATTCTGGATAGCTCTAAAGAATCCATAACAGAGCGCAAGGTAATACTGCAGTTTGTCGATATTACTTGGTATCTGTTGTTGGCCTCTTTGGCTTCTTAATTCTCTTGATCATCTATATGTGCAGGACGCAACGTTTCAAGGTGGAAAGGCTGAGTTTTCGAAGTATATGGAATCGTTCCCGTTTCCATACTATGTGGTGCTGAAGAACATTGAAGCCCTACCCAGGACAGTCGCTGATCTGTTGAGACAAGTTAGTTTCAATAGACTAGAGATGTATTAGATGATTTTCTCTTTTTATGCATGTTAAAATTGTTTTACTCAAGGCTAAGAGCATCTTGTTCTTTGTTGTTTATCTGCCAGTGGTTTGAGCTCATGCAACATTCCAGGGGATAAGATTTCGTTGTTCATGTCAGCGGCACAGGCAGTGGCTTCAAATGGTTGGGCGGGAGCTGTCGAACTGAGTTAGCTGGCGAATTGTAACAGTTAAAAGATGGGTCCCATGACTAGAAGTTTGGAGATGTAGAGTCCAACCATTTTCTGTTCGTCTGTGTTGAAACATGCCGACCTTCCATACCCCGCCATAGACATGAGCCTTTAAGACAATGGGGTAATGTTGCTGCTGTGTTGAAACCTGCAAGATTTCCTCCGCAGTGGGAGTTTAGTAACCTCATTTCTTGATCGTCTGTAGTCCAGTGAAAACACTTTAAAGTGTATATAAATATAGATTGTTTATAGTTTTAATTTTTTATACGTCACATTGTCATCATTGACTGAGTTTAGGTACAAATATCTTGGTACAAAAGATCTTTTCTCACAATTTTTTATTGCACGCAATGCGATTTTGTCATAGGCATTGAAGCTTCATCAAAACCAGAGGATACGTTAGTAAATCCTTTCCCAATAGTTTCAGAAAGACCGAGAGACTTAGTTTCCAAATTTTGAGAGATGGTTTCATCATGATCGATACTTTCCATCAGCTCAACGGCTTTCCTTAACCATTTCAGATTTGATAACAAAATATCGCATGAAAATGTGTTTTTGTCAATATCCTTGAGGGTTTTCCGCCTTCCCATTAGAGCAGGTCTAACAAAGAAAAAACTGCAACTCAACAAAAATGTGAAAAACTGCAAAGAAAGCCAAGTTGTCGGCACCTTTGGAGTGCAATGCCAAACAGCTGCTAACAAGCCAAGGATGACTTCCCTTTTTGCCAGCAGCTACGTCCTCCATCGAAATCAAGATATGAGCAATGCCAGTCGGTTCAGCCCCTCCGCTCCACTGTGTTATGGAGGGAACAGATATAAACTGCTCCAATACGAATGCCTCCACCTAAGGGTGAGTTATGCGTGGAGCCTTATCTCTTGCGGGTGGAAGCGATCAGAGGAGGCCCTTTTGATGTCAGTGCCATCGACCATCTATGAATTTTCTTACTATCGAGCTCACGAAAATCAGAATCTATTCCTTTGACATTGAACAAGGAGCCTGGGATCCACTCTCTGTGCTAGCTTTTGAATCGCAGAGGCTTCTTTGCATCCATGAAGCGGCCACCAGTTCCACGTGCTCTGTTTAAGGCACGACGATGGCGAGACTCATGCAGATAAGGCTGAAACAATTAAGAAGTTAAGAGGATACGAGCATCATTATTTACTAACTATAAAGCAATGCTGCTTTCTCATAGAAACTTTCTATTGTTGGAGATAGAACAAAAAGGCTGTCCAAACCTTTCGAGCTTCAGGGAAGTTTGTTTTGAACATCTAGCTTTGCACCAGACTCTCTTCGCCTCAGAATAGCCTTGTACTGTTTTGCATCAACACAGATAGGCTGATTCTGTTGAGGACTAAAAGGAAGTGGCACTCGAGTTTCCAGGATCTGAGCATTCACCTGAACCAAATCCAAACGTTACACAGCACAGAGACATTTGAAGAATACGAGTGGCAAGCTAGAAGGTTCGTTTCACTAATATAATTAATCTTACATACTAGGAGGGCCATCATCTCCACAGTGTCCGAGACATTAGCAAAGAATAATTTGCAAAATTTAGAGGGGAGAATGTCTCTCTTTTTGTGTATAGTCATCTTTAGAATACGTATATTTCGAACTCGTATCATTTCAATCGTAATTCATATCTAGATACTTAGAATTCTCAAATTTTACTCTCTACGTGACATCGGCTACATGAATCAACAGTCTTCATTGTGCTCTATCGTTGGTATCTCTCTTCTATGTTTAACATACACCTTATTCATTGTTTCGCACTGCCTAACAAGTCCATCTGCAGAACGCCTTTGCACATGTTCATATCATCTTAACCTTGACTCCCTCGTCTTCTACTCCATAGAAGCCACTCAAACCTTTTTTCTTATATGTTCATTTCATATTTTATCATTCCTTGTTTGTCAACACACACATCTTAACATTCTCATTTCCACCACTCTGCATTCTTCATTCATGCTCATAATTGACTCTCCAACAACCAGACTCTTACAGCAGTGCGGGTCTTGATATCATCTTGTAGAACTCCTCTTTAAACTTTAAAGACACTTTTCTATCACAAAGAAGATATGACACACTTCTCCTCTTTAATTCCTCCTTTTGTATCCTATGATTTACATCCTTGTTAATTCTTCTATCTTTTGGTAGTATAGATCATAAATACTCAAGACTCTCAATCAAATATAGAAAGATTAATATATTAAATTATGACTTAAGCTTGCCAACAAGTAATCAAACAACATTCAAGAAATAACTTTACTTACAGATTGCTTATAATCAATGGGTTGATGAGGAAAGACGTAATCCTGAACTGATACAGTATATTTACTTTGCTCCTCTTTACGCAAACCATAAATTTCTGAAGAAGCAACAACAACAATACTCAAATTATTTCTCTGTTATGTGTGGTCATCTGTATAGATCAATCATTTCTCTTACGTTTTATTTTTGTTTTTTTGTTTTTGAATTGTAACATAAATCCTACCATCCTTTTGTGTCTCCTAGTACATAATGCATAATATATGCATTTAGAATACACATCTTTTAAAAAAAACATATCATCTCAACCATGATTCCTTCCTAAGTGTCTAAAATTCTAAACAAATTCTCACACGGTTTAACTAAATTTTCGTTACATTATAAGTTATTAATGATATAAGTCTAAAGACGGAGTAGATTTACATCACTTAGGTTATAAAAACTGGCTAAAAACTGTAGTAACTATCTTGTCCTACTTTTGGTAAAGGTTTAAAAACTACCGTGCATGCACGATTAAGCTAATGAATATTTCTAAGTTTGTTCTAAGTTTTTTTTGGGTACTCACAAAAGGCAACTAGCTGACCACGAAAAGAGGCAGAGCCAAGGAAAAGCTAATGAGAAGTCAATCTTGGTTGTCATTGTTAATACACCAAGCTTGAGGGAGAGTATTGAGAAAGTATGCAGATACATTGTCAATCTTAGTTATATAAATACATCAAGCTTGAGGGAGAGTCTTGAAATATAAGTCTGTACAAATAAGAGAATAGAGTAAAGTGTCGAGCCGAGGTGCCGATCTGAGATGAGGAGTACATAAGTGAAGTGCTCGAGCTAAGGTGATGAAGTGTCGAGCTGGAATATGCATTACCGAAGTGACATGATAAAGTGCCGAGCTAGAGTATGCATTGCCGAGGTGACAAGATAAAGTGCTGAGCTGGAGTATGCAGTACCGAGGTGACGAAGTGTTCGAGCAGAGGTGATGTAGTGCCGAGCTAAAATGAGTAGTGTCGAGGTGTTAAAGTGGTTGTAGTGCTAATGTGATAAAGCGGCTGAGCTAAAGGATGGAATGTCGAGCCAAGGTGACGAAGTGAAGGCATAAGATATAAAATAATGGGATGATGAGCTGAAGAGACGAGGTGAAAGCACTTATGAAATGGACAGCAATAAGCAGATGTGACGAGATGTGCTAAGCACAATAACAGCTGAGCAGAAGAAGGATCTCAGCAAGACGATAAAGATGCCGGCAGCTATGAGTAGTGAGTCCAGCTGAGCACAATTACAATTGAGCAGAAGAAGGATCTCAGTAACGCAATAAGATGGTGGCAGCATAGAACAGATATGCTGAGCTAAGATAACTTAGAAGATTATAAGGATCTCGGAGGCACCATTGAATACCAGACTGGACAAAATAATGACATTGAGCATAACACAGCCCAAAAGATATGAAAAAGGGGACACATGTACATATACAAATATAATGCATATACTTATATTTTATACATCCACTAGCTCAGTGGATTAGAGAAACAATTGTAAATAGAATATAGCCATTTGAGAGCCATTGGTGGCTTGAGGTTTCTTACCTCGTCCAAACCAACATATATTTGAACTATGTCTTCACAAAGAAATCAACTGAGTGTTGTATCATTCACAGCAGAAATGGACATACAGAGTAACAATGGTTAGCAAACTTCTTCAGCAGAATTGTCGGAGTTGATGATTATGTTACATTGAGGATTTTTGAGCTAATCTACCTGAATGTTCACATCTTTCACCTTAGGGAGACAAGGTGGAACGCAATCCCCAGTAAGAAAGTGTCTAGGCACACGAGGTTTCCAAAAGAAGAAAATTTACAAGATCAGACACTGAATTTTCGTTAGTCTTCCTAGTTCAGAGAGGTTCCTCTCAGGAAATATGTATTTGTTTATCAGGTGCTGGGCTCCTTTATCAAGGAAACTGTTGTTACAAGCAGATTGGTTTCAGCAAACTTATATTTTCCATCACAACACACATCAATCAATTGCGAGTGCCACCTCAAATGGCCACGACCAACTATCTAAAGCCTCTCCCTTGGTAATAATGCTGCATATCCTGACAAATGCAGAAACCAAGAATGTAAAATATAAAAGCAGTGATACCCTCTTCAAGAAATCATGAAGCAAGCAGCAGGCTAGGCATATAGTTTCTGGTCGCTTGCCTTCAGGTCAAGTCAAAAACTCCAAAGAAGCAGGTGATAAATTATGTTTATGTCCCAAAGCAAACAGATTCACCACGGGATTGTTGGAAAGGTGAAAAAGTAAGGCATTTTCTTAAAGAATATCAGCTGAAGAAGTGGAAACTGGAACGACGAAATCGCTTTTTTTCCTAGCTGGTTTAAGAGCACCGACAAGATTCTCTAATGGTGCGGAAAAGAGAGCTAAAAACCAGGTGAGAGAACACACCTTCATAGTTTACACCATGTTTCAGAGATTAGCTAGATTAAATCCACAAGACACAGTATATGAAAGTGTATCAATAATGCCCATGATAAGTTAACATTTCATTTATAAGATAACTGATTGACGGTTTAGATGCTACTGACACTTAAATACATACTCGACTATATAATTCTCCTGAAGCCGATGACTGGAAAAGAGAGATTTTTTAAATAAAGCATTTAACTAGTCTTACAGGTGGATATATCAGCATGTAGTACAAGGGCTGACGTTGACCGGTCGTCATCTGCTGCACATACTGCGACAGTAGGGGGGGTAGAATGATTGCCTGATCTCGAGTCAGCAAAGACAAATATATACAAAAATAGACTAAATATCCGCATTTGAAATCTAAGAATTACCTGAGGTCCATTTGGATGAAAATAGGGCATAGGTTGTTGACCAAAAGGATGAAAATAGGGCATAGGTTGTTGACCAAAAGGTTGATTATATATAACTGGGGCGGGTGCAGCAAATAAGGGTGCAACCTTCAAAAGGAAAAGTCGAGCGATGAACTACAGAATAAGAGCAAAGTAACACCGGACCAGACATAGCATGAAGAAGTGTGCCATGTTGACACGAGAAGAAGAAGAGAAAGGCCAAACCAACATTTTCAGAAGGAAAGCAATTAAGCAGGCTCACTGGATTGTTAAATAACACATAGGCCCCAAGCAGCCATTTTCAAGCAAACAATCATTTTCACATTTATTCTCAGAAATTTCACAGGTGTTATCAGTGAAATGAATTCAACTTCCAGGGAACAAATTCTCTTCCTCCAACAGGACAGAATGCAAGTGGGGAGAAATGAACTACCCTTCCCAGCCCCTCCAGAGACTATTTAGTTTGAAAATCTCTCCCCAAAAAGCCCAAAGCTGCTAAACAAGTCGATAGTCACTGCAGATATGGAAAGGTACACTGAGAGATAATCAGCGAAACCTTGGTGTTTCTGTTCCTAAGAATGACGGTTGAGGTGTCGATTATTGTTATCCAAAATCCAACAGAAACAATCAAATTTCCTCAGATAAAGACAAATGTTGTCACCATATTAAAAATAAAAATAAAAAACTGGTCACACAAATTAGCGCAACTTTTTTCAAGGGGACCTTTTGACATTTGTAAAATTTCCTACAATAATGAGAAAGATGCTATCCGATCAGAAACAGAGAAGCAAATACAGGGAGGAGAGAGAGTGTGTGTGTGTGTGTAAAGGACAGGAGAAAATAATCAACGAAAAGATGCAAAAGCCAAGAGTATCACCCCAGTGCCAACAGGCAAGCCAGGCATGTATGGAACAGGACCGACATTTGCTTGATAGTAAAATGAACCATCCAATACTGGCGAAGCAGGCCTTAATGGTGTATGGGATGATTCGAATCTCTGCACATTTGGATTTAATTTGAATTATTGACACAAGAAAGGAGCAAGATTAATTTCGACAACAACAACCAGCCCCAGCAAAATCAACAACAATAATGATGATGATGAAAAAGCCAGTCACTTTGACATCTGTCCTCTTTATTATATAACAGCAAGCATTTTTAAATCCTGCTTACACTGGCATTTGGATTGAGCATTGATCTTTCTGAATACATGGAACTCACAGATGAACTGGGTGATAGACCACGTCCATAACAAGCTGGCAGGCCAGAGCCATGTTCTGAGGTGGATGATGTGGAACTACTAAGCCGTAAACGAGGACTAGCAGATTGCGCAGCTTCTTGAGCCATAGAAGACCTTATACCTTCTGCCTCGTCATCACAGCAACTAGTCGCTTCTCCATCTTCAGAGGAAGCACCTGATGGAGCATCTGCAGTTGCTTCTGCAGTCAATCTGACTTCACCAGAGCTCTCTCCCTTGGTCAACAGCACTGAATACAATTTCGCAGAAAGCAAATGCTTGTATAGTTAGCATTCATAATAATATTAAAAAAAAAAGGAAGAAAACAAAGAGTGGTTAAACCCATGAAAGACGATGAAAAAAAAAACTAGTAAAAAAAGTATATTTCATGAACCAAAACTTATTCACTAGAAGTCCAACAGGTCAAGAATGAATGATGAAAAAGACTAGTTTGCAAGGATGCAGAACGTCATAAAGGAGATGAAGAAAACTCTCTCAAACTGAAGATTGTATAAAAAAATAGATATACAATCTGTCAACTGGGTTTTATTTCAGTAGCACATTGTAGATGAAACTGTCTACAACAACACTCAAGCCTTTTTCTACTGTGAGCTCGGCTATATTGATCAATCATTTCTTTTGCGCTTTATTTATTTATTTATTTATTATTATTTTATTTTATTTTAAGTCGTAGTATAAATCCTATCCTCCTTGTGTGTCTCCTAGCACCTAATGCATAATATGCATATTTTAAAACTATCATATCATCTCTACCACGATTCATGTCTAACTACCTAAAATTCTCACTTAAAATTTATATTTATACATGACATCGGCTACATGAATCAACTTGTCCACTTTTCACTGTGCTCTATCACTGATCGTATGCTCCCAGATTGTCATATAAGTCATATCTTTCCTTGTTATCTCTCTTCATGTCTTCTCTGGTCTCTAAGTCTAAAGCAAAAAAGTTAAATCTCAAATTTCTAAATATCCATTGCATAAGAAAGTAATGCGCCAAAACTTACAAAGGCAGGGAAGTCCAATCTAACAAGATGAGCATTATTCTTAATGCCAAAAGGAATATTTAAGTTCAAAACCACCCGATTTCAGTGAGAACCTTGATATTAACCGATTCTCACTAAAAGCAAGTAAAACTATCCTGTGAACACAGGGAAAGAGGTCATACCTCACTTCATATTCTAGTTCTACGTGAACAAATACTCCCTCATTTCTCTCCCCCTTTATTGGCAAAAAAAGGACAAATGCTGCACAAATACTAAGACCAAGCTGCATGCGAGCCAAAAGGAAACACGGTATCAAGTCTTAGGTAGAGAAAGACGAAACAGAAAGGCGATTTCCCAAATACATCAAATGTTCTGCCAGAAGCCCCCCTAGTCAATCACGTCAAAAGGCCAACTAGTACATTATTAAGCCCAAGCGAGAAAACTTCGCGGACAGCACAAACAGGGAATATGCAACAGATGAATAATCTAAAGGAAACAAGAAGGTTTGACATAAATTAAATTTTGGCAGAAAAATGAAAGAGGAAAACAACATCCAAGATGAGGTGTATGTCTAGTGAGAGAAATCACAAAAAGAAGAAGAATCGATCAGGAAATACAAAGCACCGAATTTGGACACAAGCTCACCCGATAAACATTCAATAGAGACAGACTAACACCTACAAGCTAGGACGCCAATAAGACCGGTAATAGGCGGGTTAGGTGGAACCCTTACCTGCCCCTCACAACTTACGTTTACACCATCGTTCTCAAGTTTCAAAACCATATTTACGAGAAAAGCAAATTATCTAAATAATAACACAAGTGCAACTTCAAGGAAAAATGTCGAGAAAAGAAACAGCTCATACATTTCCAGTTAAGTTAATGATTGGGGTGTTTTTTTTTTTTTTTTTTTTTGAGGGGGGGAGGGGGAGGGAGGGGGGATACTTATCTTACCGTGCAATTTCTCAAGCAATCTCATAAAATCAGCTAGCTTCACAGAATGAAGAGGGGAGGGGTTAGAATAAAAAGAAAACGGGAAAAAAAGAGTTGCTAGCAATGATAGTAAACAAATAGCCTATAAAATAGAAACTCTATCATACATTGGCGTAAAGTTTCTCTCACAAACCAGTTTACATTCTATTTGGGAACAAGCATTTTGTCTGAGAAGGGGAAGGAAGAAAATCAAAGGCAGACCGTTTGTGGTCTGGTTAATAGAATTTATCTGAAAATTTACTCGCCTCTCACCAACAAATTATCAGACTGAGTGAGATATGTACTAGGAGGGGACATTGATATCTTTAAAGCATTGGAAAAAGATTAACAAATAAACAATAATGGCAAACAAACACCAGCCCACTTTCAATTCTTAAACGGATCGGCTTTCCAAAAATGGCCCTTCAAGTCTGATCAAAGACTAACGAATGCATGCTTACCATCAGGTTTTGGCAATCGTGTCTTCTCAGATAGCTGCATGGAAGAAAGATGGTTTTTAGCAAATATACAATAACTAGGAGGCGAAAAAGAACAACTCACAGGCAACAAAAGCAGATACATGAAGCAAATATATGATAGAGAATTATGTTCACAAATCCTAACATGTTGCTGGGACAACATCTCTAACATCAATATGGCAGAGAATTCTGTTCAAAGTGACAAGTCCAAGCATGTTGAAATTGATAGAGACTTTACAAGGGAGAAGATTGAATATAATATTATCAGAATTAACCATGTTTCCTTAAGAGTTCAAGTATCAGACATCTTTACCAAGCCAGTTTCTACACAAGTATTTCAAAATTTAGTTATCAAGCTAGGCTGTATAATTATATACACCAAGCTTGAGAGGAGTGTAGAAACCCATAATATAATATACTTGTACACATACAAATGCAAGATACCTCTGCTAGGTAAAGTTCATGGGGAGCTTCTCCTTCTATTTCTCTCGCCACTTGAGTCGCTTCTTTTTCCAGCTCCTTCATCTCAGGGCATTCCTCAAGTTTCGTTGTGTACAATTCTTCAACAAAAGTGCTTTTAACTCCAAACAGAGCTTCATTGGCTTCAAACTGATCCCAACCCCTACAAAGTAGACAACCATCAAGCAAAGAAAACAATACATAAACGAGCTGAAACAACAATTTAGTTCTACATGTCATGAAGAAGAGTTCAATGCATATTAGAGACTGACATATATTAGGCTACTATCACACCCCTGTAATCCTATACATTTTGTGTAAATGCAATGGTATAGCATGGAGCCAAAGCATGCTTCAGAAACATCCATATTTTTCCAAATAGCTTATCATAGATCAGAGCTCCAGAAAACTCTTGTTAGACTAAACAAAAATACTTAAACCTACAGTTACACAAGACCTGCAAGGTGTATATTAGTTCAGCTTTGGTGAGGAAGGAACAGGGAGAAACAAAAGACTGAAAAGGTGTCTAAATTGACTTAATTGACTCAATCACCTATTCCAGCGACCATGAAATATATTTTCCAATTCATGACATCCAGGATCATCATCGTCAGCCATTGACCTACCAACTGCAGGACTATTGCTATGTTGAAATGTTTCATCATTTTCTGCTTTTACCAAGATGGCCTTGCCGTCATGTTTACTATCATGAACCCCTCTAAAGACGGCTGAAAATTTGTTTTCTTCATCTATTTCCAGATTTTCCTGTAAGATTAATGCATAATAAGGAAAAGCAAATCATTCTAAAGCGGTGCAAGGAGAGAAAAGATGAAGAAGAGGGCGAAAGCAATAAAGGATTGAAATGATACAAAAGAAAGCTTTCAGCAAAAATGCAAGGTCACCTCTTCTAGGTAAAGATCATAGGGAGCTTCTCCTTCTATTTCTGTTGCTACTTGTGTTGCTTCTTTTTCCAGCTCCTTCATCTGAGGGTCTTTCTCAAGTTTTGTTGTATACAGTTCTTCGACAAAAGTGCTTTTAACTCCAAACAGAGATACATTGGCTTCAAAATGATCCCTGCCCCCAACAAAGTAGACAAACATCAAGAAGAGAAAACAATACATAAACAAGCTGAAACAACAATTAAATTCAACAAGTCCTGAAGAGAAGTTCAGTGCATATTAGAGACCGAAATATATTAGGTTACTATGACACCCCAGCACTCATATACATTTTGTATAAATGCAATGGTATAACATGGAGCCAAACCATGCTTCAAAATATCTATATATCCATTTCCAAATAAGATCAGAGCTCCAGAGAACTCTTGTCAGACAAAACAAAAATACTTAAATTTACAGTTACACAAGACCCGCAACGTGTACATAAGTTCAGCTTTAGGTGGGGAAGGAACAGTGGAAAAAAAAGATTGAAAGGTAATTCAAAGAAAAACACATCAAATTTTGGTACTGATGATCTAAAATGACTTAATTGGCCCATTACCTATTCCAGCAACCATCAAATACATTTTCCAATTCAGGGCATCCAGGATCATCGTCGTCACAGACCCAGGGCTTCAGCTCCCTCTCCACGTCAACACGCCGAGACTTTGATATCAAGGAATCTATCAAAATATCCGGCTGCTTATCATATCGGAGCTCACTTGCCAATCCACTCCTTATTAAGGGCACATCCTGCATCGATTTTCAAATGAGTGAAATGAATGGTTGAATGGAATCCAAAACCATAAAAACCAATAACGTATAAAATGCCAAAACCCACATCAGATATCATCTTGCACCGTGTAATGCAATCATTTTCAACTAAAAAATCATGTATATATATTGTTCCATGCTTTCGCTCAGCCATGAAAGTATAACACTTTTTCTGCTTTCAAAGGAAAAAATTGCAGCAGTGCGACCATCCATAAACTACAAGGAGAGCTGAAATCAGAGAGTACCTTCGCTATGATTTGCACGAGGTTATACATTTTAACTACATTGATGAATAGAATACCTTCACGTTTCTACACATTCTCTTGACCTTATCTTCTAATTCGAAAATAGAATGGAAGAAGTCTCAGATGAGTTGCTCACATGTATCGCAAGATAAAGATCTTCAATGACATAAAATACATGCCATTCAAGAGACTTTTAGTCCATACACAACAAAATGGTCATTTTGTTTAAAAGACATACAATATCCCAACCAAAACCTCCACCACTCCTGCTAAACTATTTGTAACCACTTTGACGTAATTCATCATTCAAGGGAACATGATGTTATTGAGGCTCTTTGACTTAAATACAGACTCTATCCAGAACAGACGCCAATGTTAACCTTTCCATTTCATTATCAAGTCTCCATGCAAGAAGTTTGTTCCCAAAAAACTACGCTAAGAAGGAAAGTATATTAATAAAATCATCAACCTAACCAGATATGTTCTAAGTTTTCCCAATTGTCATATAAACTTCTACAGTTTGGTGAAAGCAAAAGCATCATGAACCTTGTTCCAAAAATACAGACATCTGGATCTCAATTAGAAAAGGTGATGAGATCAGCTAGCCAACTCTTTTACAACTTTAAGTTAATACGGAGGGAGCATGAAATTAAGAATAGAAAATTATCTCCTTCCAAAACTTGCAAGTGAAGAAATGATGTATGACAAAAGTGAATATGCAGAAATCAGTAACCACCATTTGTTCCCGTGAGTCCTTATCAAGCCTTGTTGACGTTTGAGTTGTATCAATTGGTGTCCAACTAGTCAACTCATCAATTGACCTACCAACTGTAGGACTATAGCTCTGTTGAAATGTTTCATCATTTTCTGCTTTTACCATAATGGGCTTTTCGTCATGTTTACTGTCATGAATCCCTCTAAAGACGGCCGAAAATTTGGTTTCTTCGTCTATTTCCAGATTTTCCTGTAAAATTAACACATAATAACGAAAAGAAAATCCTTCTAAAGTGAGGAGCGGTAAACAAAAGCAATAAAGGATTGAAATGATACAAAAGCAAGCCTTCAGCAAAAATGCAAGGTCACCTCTGCTAGGTAAAGTTCATGGGGAGCTTCTCTTTCTATTTCTCTCGCCACTTGAGTCGCTTCTTTTTCCAGCTCCTTCATCTGAGGGCATTCCTCAAGTTTCGTTGTGTACAATTCTTCGACAAAAGTGCTTTTAACACCAAACAGAGCTTCATTGGCTTCAAACTGATCCCAGTCCCTACAAAATAGACAAACATCAAGCAGAGAAAAAAGTACATAAACAAGCTGAAACAACAATTTAATAAAACATGTCATGAAGAGAAGTTCAGTGCATATTAGAGACAGACATAGATTAGATTACTATCACACCCTAGCATTTGTATACATTTTGTGTAAATGCAATGGTATAACATGGAGCCAAACCATGCTTCAGAAACATCCATATCCCTTTCCAAATAAGATCAGAGCTCCAGCGAACTTTTGTCAAACGAAACAAAAATACTTAAACCTACAGTTACACAAGACTCGTAAGGTGTACATAAGTTCATCTTTGGGTAGGGAAGGGACAGGAGAACAAAAGACTGCAAGGTAATTAAAAAAAAATCAAATTTAGGTACTGATAATCTAAATTGACTTAATTGACTCAATCACCTAATACCGCAACCATCAAATACATTTTCCAATTCAAGACATCCAGGATCATCGTCGTCAGGGACCCAGGGTTTCAGCTCCCTCTCCACGTCAACATGCCGAGACTTTGATATCAATGAATCTATCAAAATATCCGACTGCTTATCATATAGGAGTTCACTTGCCAATCCACTCCTTATTAAGGGCACATCCTGCATCGATTTTCAAATCAGTGAAATGAATGGTTGAATGGAATCCAAAACCATAAAAACCAATAACGTATAAAATGCCAAAACCCACATCAGATATTTTCTTTCACCGTGTAATGCAATCATTTTCTACTAAAAAATCTGTTCATATATGGTTCGGTGTAATGCCAAAACCAACTTTGCATCCATACACTATAAGGACGACTAAAATTAGAGAGCACCTTCGCAATGATTTGCACGAGCTCTTCTCCTGGTATTGTCATTATGTTTGAAGGTGACATCATAACACTATCTGAAGTGCTCTCCTGACCTCCAGCACAATCTTTATTTAAGCGCACATTTTTCAGTATAATTTCTGCATCAGAAATATAGGCATCAACAGACAATCAACTAGATAAGAGCCAATAAACTCCTAAAGCTCGGTTTTACCGAAATTCCTTTCAGCCTCAGTTGCATGAAATATTCCAGAAAATATAGAGCCATCCAACACTTGTACTTCCACGTAACACTCTATAAGGCATTTAGTCAAATAAACCAAACGATCGCGTGAACCACCTCTTCCTTGGCCTGAAATAAATGAAGTAAGAAGCACTGAAATAACTGAAGTAAGAAACACATACATGAGACAGCAATAAACAAGAGTAACGTACCAATCTCACCCACATTAGCCGCAGATCGATGCTGTACAGCTTGCTTCGAACTCATTTTACAGTATTTCCTCTGTCATATGCACACTTTACTTATACCTCCTTCGATTCCCTGATTACTTTAATCCCGTTGATTCAGATACTGACTCTAGCAAAGAGTATTTGCCTTTATCCTACAAGCATTTAGGGTATAAAGAACATTATGCTAACAGGAAACAGAGACAAGAGTGAAATATGACTTTTCACAAACTATCAAGCAGGCACACAAATAGGAGATAGAAAGAGAGAGATAACTTACACAAAACCTACACCATAGCATAAACTTTAATTCATAGAACATTTAGCCTTAACACCCAGTCAATGTTCTAAAAAGTTACTGTACAAAATCAAAATCATTTCAAGATAACTAGTTCTGGATCATGATTCACAAGCTCCTTTCGCAATGTGAATAATCTCCATATGTACTATACCTGCTTAGCTAAAATTTGCTTATCCTTCGCATATCACAGCATCATAAAAACATGACCTCCTCACCCAACACACGTCTACTTTTCATTTAAATAGACAAAATGTTTTCAGATAAGGATTACGCCCAGCTAAGGCACAAAAATGGAAACAGATGCATAGTGCTTATCCTGAAATACTCCCGCAGCGATATACACATACATACATATATATGTATATAAAAATATCAATGAGTTCAAGGTTAAAAAGAATGCGTTAGTAGACATCAAACATGATGCTAGTAAATCTATGGACGAAATTTTGTGACAAACTCTAAGCCTTGACTTGAAGGAGGCAGCAGTAGACCTCAACAGTGTTTACCAACTTCCGAAAGGAAGTGTTGTAAAATGAAGAAATCAACGTTGCGCTGCCAAAACGCGAAACGCAAACACGGCTACTTACTAGCGACCCTACCTAACAAGGACTCCCAGTTTCGGATCTGATGAGGGATTTTGCAACATCTAAAACAAGCAAAATCACATAGCATTAGGACAGAAATACAGTCAGTGTATCACAAATTGAATGTGTCACAAACACAACTGAACCTTTCTTGATATGTATCTATAATGATCTTCTTTCTTGTTTCTCTATATCCTTTTTCTTTTTCTTTTCTTTATTTCCGGTCCTGAGTTTAACTGTCGACGCAGGTCCGCTGATGCATCGACAATCAAAGGTGGATAGAAAACCAGTACAAGGAAAAACAACGACCCGTTGTTGGCAAGTCCCCTGTAATGCTGAACATTTGGAAAAGCATATAATAAAGCCAAACATATAGCTACTTCCAATCTACCCACATTTTACGGAAGCTCAATACACTTAAGGCTTTTCTCTTCAGCAGGGCTAGTCTCTTAGCGAAAAATTGGCAAGTTACAAAAGTAATTCTTACAGCAACCACAACCCCATTTTTTCTCTCTATTTCCGGCCCTCGAAATGCAGAGGAAGCGGTAACTGTTATAATCAAGAAAATAGGCAAGAATTCACAAAGGAATCAAACCAAGAAATCCAGCAAGAAAAGCAGCTGCACGATCAATACAATTAACGAACATACAAAAGAAAGAAGTATAACTGAAAAATAAAACGTAAATTGAAGAAAAGGAAAGAAAGAACTCACTGGACAACTTCAAGAACCCATGAAATTCATATGAGGAGGAAATTTCAAGAACTCGGTCTGGGGAGAAAGGAAAAGACTAGTAGGGCAAGAAATAGAAAAAAGAAAGGAATATGAAGAGCATGATCGTATAAAATGGTGGGGAGAGGAGTTGTAGCTTCTCTGCAGCAAAATCTTGTAGTTGAAGCTTGTGAATTGATGATGTTATAACTGTCTTCACGTTTAGGACTAAGCTGTGAAGAAGAACTGAAAACAGGGAAGCTGTAAGCAACGCCTTTATTTATACCCCAAGCCTTCCAATTTTAACATGGTCCGTAATATTTAAATTGTTTTTCTTTTTGGGTTAATTCTCGTAAAGAAATAATATTAAGTATTTTTTATTTAAGAATATCTATTATCTTAACTAATTACTTCTTTCGTTCTAAAATATAAGTAATCTTTGAATTTTTAACCTAGTATAATTTATACTACGTTGATAACTCAAAGTATGTTTATATTTTAAAATGGAATGAATAAATTTTGTCTAAAAAAACTAACTATAGTTATTTACACCATCTAATTACAGTAATGACAGTATTTGTGGTTATTGTAATGAGTTCAACAAAGTCATTTAAGCATGGCATGATATGAAATGAGCAGCGGAAAAAGGGTACACGTTTCTAGTATAAAAGTATGTTTAAATATGAATAATCATTAAAGTTCATTTCTTACTCTAAAGAATCTTAGTCCTATTAAATTTGAATAAACAATTTCCTACTATGGCATATTTAGTTCTTTATTACAAATTATATTCTTGATCATTACTGCTTATAATCATCTTATTAATATGATATATATTGGATTACAAAAAATTTGACGTGTATACTGGACCAGGTGTTTTCTCATTTTATCATATTTTAATATAAAACGGTAATAGACGGATATGTACTTATAGAAAAAGGGTATGTATTTATCCATTACCTTTAAATTTCATTAATGGTTCTCTCTTTTTATTTATGAGTTTTAATCAAAGGACTTTTTATACTAAGCAGAAGTTATTTCTGGGAGTCCTTTGGTCACACGGAGAGCATGAAATGATGAAAGGAGAGGAGTGAGGTTCAATTAAATTTTTATACGCAATAAATTTAACATACATTTTTTAGCTGTTCTCATGAACATTGGAGAGTCATTCTATGGCTATGAGGATTACCACCACTCCAGTTCACAGAAACATTTGGAGGATACTAATCAGGAGCCCATCGATTTTTTAGGTTAGATGAGGACTTACAAAGTAGCTCAATCAAAGTATCCCTCACAAACTAAGCATTCGGCTTAACAGCAGTACAACACTCACATTGTAACTCACACCTCTTTAGGTTATTTCTTTTAAAAGAAATAATTTAAGTATTTTTTTTATTTGAGAATGTCTATTATCTTAACTAATTACTTCTTTAGTTCTAAAATATAAGGAATCTTTGAATTTTTAACCTAGTATAATTTATACTATGTTGATAACTTAAAGTATGTTTATATTTTAAAATGGAATGAATAAATTTTATCTAAAAAAAACTAATTATAGTTATTTACAACATGTAATTACAGATAATCCGAACTCATCTCTCTTTTCTTTTTTTTTCCCTCTTTTGATCTTTTAACGGCTGTATCATACTTTTAGTCAAATTTACTAATGCATCTTATATTACATATTGCACCTTATTTGTTTAGTGGAATTGTATACAAGCGATCCTTAAATTAATCCATCTTTCACGACCGTTGCACTCCACCTGCGCAAAAAATTTAATCACGTTTATGCATCATGCATTGTCTTATTAAGCAGAAATTTTATAAATTAGATTAAAGTCCAAGGAATTTTAATTCCACAAAACTTTGGCCTTATTTGAAACAAAAGATACATTACTTGGTTCCTACGTAACTATTTAGTTATTGCATAAGTAACGCCATAAAACGTTAATCATTCAGGGTTATCTCTTCCCCCCACCCCCCACCTTTTTTTTTTTTTTGCTTTATATGAATTATTCAGCTTCAAGCCTTGAAATTCAGTTTTAATTTCCTCGTAATTATTGCTATCCGATACTTAATTGTACTAGTTATTTAATAGGTAAAAAGGTTCAAAACTAAGAAAAGTATGACTCAACTATGTAAAATACAACGGTAGTACGAAAACATTACTACACTATGTCTAATAAGTATATATAAGAAACGGCAAAAACATAAATAATAACACAATACATCAGAATGTAGAAAAATATAACATAAAACTAGTACCAGGATGCGGGATAGGATTCTCTCACCCATTTTCCCTCACCCCACGCGTGACTATACGACACGTGGCAGCAAATGAAGTGGTGAGGCTAGATGAGGGTCACTCACATCTAGCCTCGTCACCCCACTCTGCTGCCACTTGTCGCGTGGTCATAAATGGGGTGAGAAGATTGAATGCCAAGAGATCACACCCCAGGATGCTAGGATCCATCCTGGAGGGAAGAAGCCAGCGAAAAAAGGTAGAGGGGAGGGGAACAAAAAAATCAACCGACCTATATGACCCGTTGCATGGCTAGTTACCAACGTTTCTCCACCGACTCAAGAAGACCTTGCTTAGCGTGTCTTCTCCAGTGGCACCAGCAGCCAACTCTTCTCCAGTGGCTCACCAGATGAGTTTGTCGGACTAGAGAGACATGTTGATTTTCTCAGACCACTTGAAGATGTCTGAGTATACCTGATCACTACCCAACTCTTCTCCAGTGGACTCAGCAGCCACGCACATAACGTCACATATCTAAGGTATTTGAGAAGGGCGACGTGTTCGTGTTCCCTGTTGGACTTATTCATTATCAGCGTAACGTGAATAACACATTTGCTGTTGCAGTTGTTGGATTGAGCAGCCAAAACCCTGGTGTCATTAGCATCCCCAATGCCGTGTTTGCATCTCAACCGAAAAGCAATTACACTCTTTCCAAAGATTCTGAAGGTGTTTGTATACCGTGTCTAATTTTTGCCATAATCATTAGTACTCCTGTAATTCTCTAAGAGACAGAACATATCTCCTGTGTCTTGGGATCTTTGCAGTCATGTTTTGATTTTCTTTTCAACGCAACTTCCTGTGTACAATTATCGTGCAAGTATGTTCAATGAAATGTTTTGACTTTTTCTTTTTTTTCCGTTGGCTTCTCTTTTGTAGCTTTTGTTTTCTCGCTATATGAAGGAAAACGAAAGAAAGCTAGATCAATGGTAGATATACGGATTGAGGTAAACGAATTAAATTTATCATATAGTTAAACAATAATTTTCCAAGCATAAACAAAATTAATTTAAGAATTTGCAGTCAAATATATTATTAAATATCCTCGCGAAGGAAAACCACTATTATACCCCATTGGAAACTTAAAGAACACGTAGGAAACCATGTAAGTCTAGCATCATATATTGTGCCAGAATACATGATGATGTTGAGAAAATAATGACTTTTCTATTAAAAGAAATATACTGTTTGCAAACTCAAGGTTGTACATCTTCCTGGCTGTTGAGAGTTGTATGGGCTGGTATAAGATCAGGTTCTGGTGAATGGCGCAGGTTCTTTAGGGAGAGGTTCTTTCTTTAGGAGGGAGAGAGTGAGTGAGAGAGAGAGAGGATGTAGTCTCAACATAAAGTCTGAAAAGCATTCCAATGTATAGTCCAGTCCGTATTTGAGTTGATATTTGCTTTAAGAGGTCAAGAATTCGATTTCAGGGATAAAGGATACGCACAGTGTGTTTCTTTGCTGCTAAGTCGAAGGCCTGGTTTGCGAGGAACATTTTTTATGGGTCACTGCGTAAGATCTCATTCAATTTAGGATGTAGTTGGGCTTTTGATTTGCATCATTCACACATGTTTAAGGTTGGGATGGTGTGGTCTTATGGGGTAAAGGGGTTTCACCTTTGCTCCAACATAAAGTCTGAAAAGCAGGTCAAGCTGAATAAGATGCGACGAGATTCAATGACGGGGTAATAAGGGGGACGCGTCTGACCTGACACGTCTTCCTGTAAAAAGCAAAAGAAAATTTATACCGGCAAGATGTCACGTGGCAGCCTGTCATTGGCCGCGTCATTTTGCGTCCCGTTCAGCCTGCGTCATTGAAACTTTTCCCGATTAAGATGAGCCCCACTCTGGGTACCACAACCCTCACATAAAAGATTTGAAGGTGGAGCATGATCATATTCTCTCACGTAAGTTTCGATTCCTGAAGGGTTGAATCTAGTTTTACCTAGCCATCCTTTTGCACATATGGCACCAGAACTTAGAACAGGCTGTCTCATCACCATCAACAGTAAATACACCTTTTGCACATATGGCACCAGAACTTAGAACAGGCAGTCTCATCACCATCAAAAGTAAATACACCGTCTTTCAAACAGCCCCTCTCTCCTTCCTCAGATGCTGAAGTGTCAATCTCGAATGGAATATAGCATTCTGCTGAAAGAACAACCTTATATACATATGCTCTCTCAATAGGTATCCCAACTCATTGAGTATATTTCCATTTCAGGAGTATCCGGTAAGCTGAAATATCAACAACAACAATATTACCTCATTGCCTTAGAGGCTCCCATCTATGGTGGGTACTGAGGATCATTCAGGTTATCAGCTATTCCATAAGAAAAATGGGAACTGCCACGTGCCATCATTTTGGAGGCAAAAAAATGTAGCAAATCTACAATATCTCCAGCTGTATAAGCCTTGTATTCTGCAGCGGCTTTCATAACACTAACACACGTCATGATACTCTGTCCAAACATCATGATAGGTACTATTTGCGACATTGCTTCCCTTAACTGCATCCTACAAAGAGACAATTTTAACACATTGGTCTCACATCTTCAGTTCTATGATGTGGGACCTTGTATCTTGAAGTATTACCACATTTGTCTTAGTACTTCTGATGACTACACATGCAATTTGCTCAAAACATTTTTAACTCACAGTATGTATTTCATAATTTCATGGAAGAAACCAAGGAGGGTGACATTCATGCTTCAAAAATACACTTCCAGATTTAATACACACTGATATCTTGAAATGGGAAATACTGACAAGCACAAAGAGTTTGACTATGCTTTAGTTCTTTTTTCTCAGGAAAAAATTAAAATCAGTCTCTCTGTTATAGTTCTATGACAAGTGTGTTAGTGTTATGAAAGCCGATAAACATTCAATAGAGATCAACACCTACAAGCTAGGACGCCAATAAGACCGGTAATAGGCGGGTTAGGTGGAACCCTTACCTGCCCCTCACAACTTACGTTTACACCATCATTCTCAAGTTTCAAAACCATATTTACGAGAAAAGCAAATGCTTGTATGGTTAGCATTCATAATAATATTAAAAAAAAGGAAGAAAACAAAGAGTGGTTAAACACATGAAAGACGTTACATCCAAAGAAAACAACTTCCGTTTATCCAGAATGAAAAAAAAAAAACCCCAGTAAAAAAAGTATATTTCATGAACCAAACTTATTCACTAGAAGTTCAGCAGGTCAAGAATGAATGATGAAAAGACTAGTTTGCAAGGATGCAGAACATCATGAAGGAGATGAAGAAAACTCTCTCAAACTGAAGATTGTATAATATATCTATATATATACACACACACATATACACACACACACACACACATACAATGTGTCAACTGGGTTTTATTTCAGTAGCACATCATAGATGAAATTGTCTACAACAACACTCGAGCCTTTTCTTACTGTGAGGTCGACTATATTGATCAATCATTTCTTTTGTGATTTATTTATTTATTTATTATTATTATAATAATTACATTTTATTTTAAGTCGTAGCATAAATCCTACCCTCCTTGTGTGTCTCCTAGCACCTAATGCATAATATGCATCTTTTAAAACTATCATATCATCTTTACCACGATTCATGTCTAACTACCTAAAAATTTCACTTAAATCTTATACCCTCTACATGACATCGACTATATGAATCAACTTGTCCACTTTTCACTGTGCTCTATCAGTGATCCCGGATTGTCATATAAGTCATATCTCTCCTTGTTATCTCTCTCCATGTCTTCTTTGGTATTCATGTTTAAAGCAAAAAAGTTGATCTCAACTTTCCAAATATACATTGCATAAGAAAGTAATGCGCCAAAACTTACAAAGTCAGGGAATTCCAATCTAACAAGATGAGCATTATTCTTAATGCCAAAAGGAATATTTAAGTTCAAAAGCACCCCATTTCAGTGAGAACCTTGATATTAACTGATTCTCACTAAAGCAATTAAAACTATCCTGTGAACACAGGGAAAGAGGTCATACCTCTCTTCATATTCTAGTTCAACATGAACAAAAACTCCCTCATTTCTCTCCCTCTTTATTGGCAAAAAAAAGGGACAAATGCTGCACAAATACTAAGACCAAGCTGCATGCGAGCCAAAAGGAAACACGGTATCAAGTCTTAGGTAGAGAAAGACGAAACAGAAAGGCGATTTCCCAAATACATCAAATGTTCTGCCAGAAGCCCCCCTAGTCAATCACGTCAAAAGGCCAACTAGTGCATTATTAAGCCCAAACAAGAAAACTTCGCGGACAGCACAAACAGGGGAATATGCAACAGATGAATAATCTAAAGGAAACAAGAAGGTTTGACCTAAATTAAATTTTGGCAGAAAAATGAAAGAGGAAAACAACATCCAAGATGAGGTGTATGTCTATTGAGAGAAATAACAAAGAATCGATCAGGAAATACAAAGCACCAACTTTGGACACAAGCTCGCCCGATACATTCAACAGAGATCAACACCTACAGGCTAGGACGCCAATAAGACCGGTAATAGGCGGGTTAGGTGGAACCCTTACCTGCCCCCCTCACAACTTACGTTTACACCATCGTTCTCAAGTTTCAAAACCATATTTACGAGAAAAGCAAATTATCTAAATAATAACACAAGTGCAACTTCAAGGAAAAGTGTCGACAAAAGAAACAGCTTATACATTTCCAGTTAAGTTAATGGTTGGGGTGGTTTGGGGGGGAGGGGAACTTATCTTACCGTGCAATTTCTCAAGCAATCTCATAAAATCAGCTAGCTTCACAGAATGAAGCCATTTCCAGTTAAGTTAATGGTTGGGGTGGTTTGGGGGGGAGGGGAACTTATCTTACCGTGCAATTTCTCAAGCAATCTCATAAAATCAGCTAGCTTCACAGAATGAAGAGGGGAGGGGTTAGAATAAAAAAGAAAACGGGAAAAAAAGAGTTGCTAGCAATGATAGTAAACAAATAGCCTATAAAATAGATATTCTATCATACATTGGCGTAAAGTCTCTCTCACAAGCCAGTTTACATTCTATTTGGGAACAAGCATTTTGTCTCAGAAGGGGAGGGAAGAAAATCAAAGGCAGACCGTTTGTGGTCTGGTAAACAGAATTTATCTGAAAATTTACTCGCCTCTCACCAACAAATTCTCAGACCGAGTGAGATATGTACTAGGAGGGGACATTGATGTCTTCAAAGCATGGGAAAAAGATTAAACGAATAAACAACAAGGAAACAAAGACACCAGCCCACTTTCAATTCCTAAACGGATTGGATTTCCAAAATAGCCCTTCAAGTCTGATCAAAGACTAACGAATGCATGCTTACCAACAGGGGCAATCGTGTCTTCTCAGGTAGCTGAATGGAAGAAAGATGGTTTTTAGCAAATATACAATAAATAGGAGGCGAAAAATAACAAACTCACAGGCAACAAAAGCAAATACATGAAGCAAATATATGATGGAGAATCATGTTCAATATGACAAATCAACATCTATAACATCAATATGGTAGAAAATCCTGTTCAAAGTGACAAGTCTAAGAATGTTGAAATTGATAGAGACTTTACAAGAGAGAAGATTGAATATAACATTATCAGAATTAATCATGTTTCCTCAAGAGTTCAAATAGCAGACATCTTTACCAAGCCAGTTTCTACACGAGTATTTCAAAATTTAGTTATCAAGCTAGGCTGTATAACTATATACACCAAGCATGAGGAGTGTAGAAATCCATAATATAATACTTGTACACACACAAATACACGTACTGTACACACACAAATACACGTACTGTACACACACAAATACTTTTTTTAAACTTCTGTTTTATTTACGAAGAAGCCTCACTAAAGCGGAGGAACATCATTACATCATGCCCACTCATATATGTTCATCACCTACCACTATTCATGCCCAGAATCTAAAGCTTATAAGATATATACTGTAAGCCGAACCACTAGCTACAAAACTCAACAAAGCTGATGTATCTTGTTGAAGTTATTCATTGAGATGCCCATGTCTACACACAACTGCCAGTTTGTGCGGGATTTTTTCACCCTATCATATGCACACTCTACTTATACCTCCTGAGATTCCTTGTTACTTCAATCATGTTGATTCAGATACTCAGTCTAGCAAAGAGTATTTGCCTTTATCCTGCAAGCATTTAGGGTATAAAGTACATTATGCTAACAGGAAACAGAGACAAGAGTGAAGAATGACTTTTTACAAACTATCAGTAAGGCACACAAATGGGAGATAAAAAGAGAAAGAGAGAACTTACACAAAGTCTACGCCATAGCATAAACTCTAAATCCATAGAACATTTAGCATTAACACAAAATCAATGTTCTGAAAAGCTGATGTACGGAATCTAAATCATTTCAAAATAACTAGTTCTGGATCATGATTCACAAGCTCCCTTCGCAATGTGAATAATCTCCACATGTACTATACCTGCTTAGCTAATACTTGTCTATCCTTCGCAGATCACAACATCATAAAGATTATAAATTGCTGGAAACACACATAACCTCCGCACCCAGCACACGCCTACCTTTCATTTAGATAGTCAGAATGTTTTCAAATAAGAATTAGGCCTAGCTAAGGCAAAAAAAAAAAAATGGAAACAGAAGCATAGTGCTTATCCTGAAATACTCCGGCAGCGACATACAAATACATACATACATACACACATACATACATACATAGATACGTATATAAACATAGCAATGAGTTGAAGGTTAAAAAACATGCGTTAGTAGACATTGAACATGATGTCAGTAAATGCATGGACGAAATTTTATGACAAACTCCAAGCCTCCACTTGAAGGAGGCAGCAGTAGACTTCAACAGTAATCTAAATTGACTTAAACAAAAGACTGCAAGGTAATTTAAAAAAAACCATCAAATATAGGTACTGATAATCTAAATTGACTTAATTGACTCAATCACCTTTTCCAGCAATCATCAAATACATCATCGTCGTCAGGGACCCAGGGTTTCAGCTCCTTATCCACGTCAACACGCCAAGACTTCGATATCAAGGAATCTATCAGAATATATGACTGCTTATCATACCAGAGCTCACTTGCCAATCCACTCCTTGTTAAGGGCACATCCTGCATCGATTTTCAAGTGAGTGAAATGAATGGTTGAAGGGAATCCAAAACCATGAAAACAAATAATGTATAAAATGCCAAAACCCACATCAGATATCCACTTTCACCTTGTAATTCAATAATTTTCTACTAAAAAATATGTTCATATATGGTTCAGTGGAATGCCAAAACCAACTTTGTATCCATACACTACAAGGAGAGCTGAGATCAGAGAGTACCTTCGCAATGATTTGCACGAGCTCTTCTCCTGGTATTGTCATTATGTTTGAAGTGACGTCATAACACTATCTGAAGTGCTCTCCTGACCTCCAACACAATCTTTATCTAGGCGCACATTTATCAGTATAATATCTACATCAGAAATACAAGCATCAACAGACAATCAACTACATAAAAGCCAATAAACTCCTAAAGCTCGGGTTTTACCAAAATTCCTTTCAGCCTCAGTTGCATGAAACAATCTAGAAAATACAGAGCCGGTCCAACACTTGTACTTCCACATCACCCCCTATAAGGCAACTAATCAAATAAACCAAACAATCGCATGAACCACCTCCTCCTTGGCCTGAAATAAGTGAAGAAGCACATACATGAGACTGCAATAAACAAGAGTAACGTACCAATCTAGCCTACATTAGCCGTAGATCGAGACTGTACAGCTTGATTCAAACTCATTTTACAATATTTCCTCTATCATATGCACACTCTACTTATGCCTCCTGAGATTCCTTAATTACAGGAAATACAGAGCCATCCAGCACTTGTACTGTATGGCTTAACGCCCTATAAGGCAACTAGTCAAATAAACAAAATGATCACATGAACCACCTCCTCCTTGGCCTGAAATAAGTGAAGTAAGAAGCACATACGTGAGACTGCAATAAACAAGAGTAACGTACAAATCTCACCTACATTAGTCGCAGATCGAGGCTGTACAGCTTGATACGAACTCATTTTACAGTATTTCCTCTATCATATGCACTCTCTACTTATACCTCCTGAGATTCCTTGATTACTTTAATCCTGTTGATTCAGATACTGACTCTAGAATAGAGTATTTGCCTTTATCCTGCAAGCATTTAGGGTATAAAGAACATTATATTTCCTGACTATAGTGAAATACGACTTTTCACAACTATTAAGGAGCACACAAATGGGAGATAGAACGAGAAAGAGAGAACTTACACAAAGCCTACCCCATAGCATAAACTCTAAATCCATAGAACATTTAGCATTAACATCCAGTCAATGTTCTAAAAAGCATATGTACAAAATCTAAATCATTTCAAGATAACTAGTTCTGGATCATGATTCACAAGCTCCCTTCGCAATGTGAATACTCTCCACATGTACTATACCTGCTTAGCTAATATTTGTCTATCCTTCGCAAATCACAGCATCATAAAAATTTTAAATTGCTGGAAACACACATAACCTCCTCACACAGCACACTAAGCACACGTCTACCTTTCATTTAGATAGACAAAATGTTTTCAAATAAGAATTACGCCCAGCTAAGGTATAAAAATGGACACAGATGCACAGTGATTATCCTGAAATACTCTGGCACCGACATACATATACATACACACAGACATACATACAAGGCTGCAAGGTAATTTTCAACAGTAATCTAAATTGACTTAAACAAAAGACTGCAAGGTATTTTTTAAAAAAAAAAAACCCATCAAATTTAGGTACTGATAATCTAAATTGACTTAATTGACTAAATCACCTTTTCCATCAATCATCAAATACATTTTCTAATTCAGGACATTCAGGATCATCGTCGTCAGGGACCCAGGGTTTCAGCTCCCTATCCACGTCAACACGTCAAGACTTCGATATCAAGGAATCTATCAGAATATCTGACTGCTTATCATACCAGAGCTACTTGCCAATCCACTCCTTGTTAAGGGCACAACCTGCATCGATTTTCAAGTGAGTGAAATGAATGGTTGAATGGAATCCAAAACCATGAAAACCAATAACGTATAAAATGCCAAAACCCATATCAGATATCCACTTTCACCGTGTAATGCAATAATTTTCTACTAAAAAATATGTTCGTATATGGTTCAGTGGAATGCCAAAACCAACTTTGTATCCATACACTACAAGGAGAGCTGAGATCAAAGAGTAACTTTGCAATGATTTGCACGAGCTCTTCTCCTGGTATTGTCATTATGTTTGAATGTGACATCATAACACTATCTGAAGTGCTCTCCTGACCTCCAGCACAATCTTTATCTACGCACAGATTTATCAGTATAATATCTGCATCAGAAATACAAGCATCAACAGACAATCAACTACATAAGAGCCAATAAATTCCTAAAGCTCGGGTTTTACCAAAATTCCTTTCAGCCTCAGTTGCACGAAACAATCTAGAAAATACAGAGTCGGTCCAACACTTGTACTTACACATCACCCCCTATAAGGCAACTAATCAAATAAACCAAACAATCGCGTGAACCACCTCTTCCTTGGACTGAAATAAGTGAAGTAAGAAACACATACATGAGACTGCAATAAACAAGAGTAACGTACCAATCTAGCCTACATTAGCCGTAGATCGAGACTGTACATCTTGATTCAAACTCATTTTACAGTATTTCCTCTATCATATACACACTTTACTTATGCCTTCTGATATTCCTTAATTACAAGAAATACAGAGTCATCCAGCACTTGTACTGTATGGCTTAACGCCCTATAAGGCAACTAGTCAAATAAACCAAACGATCACATGAACCACCTCATCCTTGGCCTGAAATAAGTGAAGTAAGAAGCACATACATGAGACTGCAATAAACAAGAGTAACATACAAATCTCACCTACATTAGTCGCAGATTGAGGCTGTACAGCTTGATTCGAACTCATTTTACAGTAATATACCTCCTGAGATTCCTTGATTACTTTAATCCTGTTGATTGAGATACTGACTCTAGAATAGAGTATTTGCCTTTATCCTGCAAGCATTTAGGGTATAAAGAACATTATGCTAACAGGAAACAGAGACGAGTGAAATATTACTTTTCACAAACTATCAAGGAGGCACACAAATGGGAGATAGAAAGAGAAATAGAGAACTTACACAAAGCCTACGTCATAGCATAAACTCTAAATCAATAGAACATTTAGCCATAACAGCCAGTTAATTTTCTAAAAAGCTGATGTACAAAATCTAAATCATTTCAAGATAACTAGTTCTGGATCATTATTCACAAGCTCCTTTCGCAATGTGAATAATCTCCACATGTACTATACCTGGTTAGCTAATATAAATTGCTGGAAACACACATAACCTCCTCACCTAACACATTGAGCACACCTCTACCTTTCATTTAGATAGACAGAATGTTTTCAAATAAGAATTACACCCACCTAAGGCACAAAAATGGAAACAAATGCATAGTGCTTATCTTGAAATACTCCGACAGCGATATACACATACATACACACACATACATAGATACGTATATAAACATAGCAACGAGTTGAAGGTTAAAAAACATGCGCTAGTAGACATCGAACATGATGACAGTAAATGCATGGACGAAATTTCATGACAAACTCCAAGCCTCCCCTTGAAAGACATAGCAGTAGACTTCAACAGTAATCTAAATTGGCTTCAACAAAAGACTGCAAGGTAATTAAAAAATATATATCAAATTTAGGTACTGATAATCTAAATTGACTTAATTGACTCAATCACCTACTCCAGCAACCATCAAATACATTTTCCAATCAAGGACATCCAGAATCATCGTCGTCAGGGACCCAGGGTTTCAGCTCCCTCTCCACGTCAACACGCCAAGACTTTAATATCAAGGAATCTATAAGATTATCCGACTGCTTATCATACCAGAGCTCACTTGCCAATCCACTCCTTGTTAAGGGCACATCCTACATCGATTTTCAAATGAGTGAAATGAATGGTTGAATGGAATCCAAAACCAAGAAAACCAATAACGTATAAAATGTTATAACCCACATCAGATATCCTATTTCACCTTGTAATGCAATCATTTTCTACTAAAAAATATGTTCATATATGATTCAGTGTAATGCAAAAACAAACTTAACATTCATAACCTCCTCACCCAGCACACGTCTACCTTTCATTTAGATAGACAGAATGTTTTCAAATAAGGATTACGCCCAGCAAAGGCACAAAAATGGATACAGATGTATAGTGCTTACCCTGAAATACTCCGACAGCGATTAAACACACACACACACACGGACGCACACACACACACACACATACGCACACATATAAATACATACATGCGTACATACCTATATACACATACACACATACACACACACATACATACATATGCACATACATACATATGTACATACATATATACATACCTACGTACCTACATAAGAACGTACATACATATGTACGTATATAAACATAGCAATGAGTTGAAGGTTGAAAAAAAAACGTTAGTAGACATCGAACATGATGTTAGTAAATGCATGGACGAAATTCTGTGACAAACTCCAAGCCTCCACTTGAAGGAGGCATCAGTAGACTTCAATAGTGTTTACCAACTTCCCAAAAGGAAGTGTTCTAAAATGAAGAAATCAACACTGCCGCTGCCGAAACGCAAAACGCAAACATGGCTACTAGCCGACCCTACCTAACAAGGACTGTCCCAGTTTTGGATCTGACGAGGATTTTTGCAACATCTAAAAAAAGCAAAATCATATAGCATTAGGACAGGTATACAGTCAGTGTGTCACAAATTGAATTGCCACAAACAGAACTGAACCTTTCTTGATATGTATCTCTAATGATCTTCTTTCTTGTTTCTCTTTATCCTTTTTCTTTTTCTTTTCTTTATTTGCGGTCCTAAATTTAAGCGTCGACACAGGTCCGCTGATGCACCGACAATCAGAGGTGACTAGAAAACCAGTACCAGGAAGAACAACGACCCATTGTTGGCAAGTCCCCTGCAATGTTGAACATTTACAAAAGCATACAATAAAGCCAAACATATAGCTATTTCCAATCTACCCACATTTTACGGAAGCTCAATACACTTACGCTTTTCTCTTCAGCAGGGCTAGGCTCTCAGCGACAAATTCACAAGTTACCTGTAATTCTTACAGCAACCACAACCCCATGTGTTCTCCCTATTTCCGGCCCTCGAAAGGCAGAGGAACCGGTAACTGTTATAATCAAGAAAATAGGCAAGAATTTACAAAGGAATCAAACCAAGAAATCCATCAAGAAAAGCAGCTGCACGATCAATACAATTAACAGACATAAAAAAGAAAGAATTATAATTGAAAAAGGAAACGTAAATTGAAGAAAAGGAAAGAAAGAACTCACTAGACAGCTTCAAGAACCCACGAAATTCATAGGAGGAAATTTCAAGAACTCGGTGTGGGGGAGAAAGGAAAAGACTAGCAGGGCAAGAAATAGAAAAAAGGCGAAACGCAAACACGGCTACTTACTAGCCGACCCTACCTAACAAGGACGGTCCCAGTTTCGGATCTGACGAGGATTTTTGCAACGACATCTAAAACAAGCAAAATCATATAGCATTAGGACAGGAATACAGTCAGTGTATTACAAATTGAATGTGCCACAAACACAACTGAACCTTTCTTGATATGAATCTCTAATGATCTTCTTTCTTGTTTCTCTTTATCCTTATTCTTTTTCTTTTCTTTATTTCCGGTCCTGAATTTAAGTGTACGCAGGTCCGCTGATGCACCGACAATCAGAGGTGACTAGAAAACCAGTACGAGGAAGAACAACGACCCATTGTTGGCAAGTCCCCTGTAATGATGAACATTTACAAAAGAATACAATAAAGCCAAACATATAGCTACTTCCAATCCACCCACATTTTACGGAAGCTCAATACACTTAACGCTTTTCTCTTCTGCAGGGCTAGGCTCTTAGCGAAAAATTCGCAAGTTACCAGTAATTCTTACAGCAAACACAACCCCATGTGTTCTCTCTATTTACGGCCTTCGAAAAGCAGAGGAAACGGTAACTGTTATAATCAAGAAAATAGGCAAGAATTCACAAAGGAATCAAACCAAGAAATTCATCAATACAAATTAACGAACATACAAAAGAAAGAATTATAATTGAAAAAGAAAGCGTAAATTGAAGAAAAGGAAAGAAAGAACTCACTGGACAACTTCAATAACCCATGAAATTCATACGAGGAGGAAATTTCAAGAACTCGGTCTGGGGAGAAAGGAAAAGACTAGTAGGGCAAGAAATAGAAAAAAGAAAGGAATATGAAGAGCTTGGTCGTATAAGGTGGTGGGGAGAGCAGTTGTAGCTTCTCTGCAGCAAAATCTTGTAGTTGAAGCTTGTGAATTGATCTGTCTTCACGTTTAGGACTTGGCTGGGAAGAAGGCCTGAAAACAGAGAAGCTGTAAGCAACGCCTATATTTATAACCCCAATCCTTCCAATCTTAAGACGGTCCGTATATTTAAATTGTTTTTCTTTTTTGGGTTAATTATTGTCAAAGAAATAATATTAAGTATTTTTTTTATATTTGAGAATATCTATTATCTTAAATAATTACTTCTTGCGTTCTAAAATATAACTAATCTTCGAATTTTTAACCTAGTATAATTAATACTAGGCTGATAACTCAAAATATGTTTATATTTTAAAATGGAATGAAAAAATTTTATCTAAAAAAACTAATTATAGTTATTTACAACATCTAATTACAGATAATTCGAACCTATCTCTCTTTTTTTTTTTTCCTCTTTCGGTCTTTTAACGGCTGTATCACATTTATTAGTATAAAATCTGCATTAGAAATACAAGCATCAACGGACAATTAACTACATAAGAGTCAATAAACTACTAAAGCTTGGGCTTTACCAAAATTCCTTTCAGCCTCAGTTGCATGAAGTATTCAAGAAAATACAAAGACGTCCAGCACTTGTACTTCCACATAACGCCCTATAAGGCAACTAGTCAAATAAACCAAACGATCGCGTCTCATTGGCCTGAAATAAGTGAAGTAAGAAGCACATACAAGAGACTGCAATAAACAAGAGTAACGTACAACCTCACCTACATTAGCCGTAGTTCGAGAATGTACAACTTGATTCGAACTCATTTTACAGTATTTCCTCTATCATATGCACACTCTACTTATACCTCCTGAGATTCCCTAATTACAGAAAATACAGAGCCATCCAACGCTTGTACTGGATGGCTTAACACCCTATAAGACAACTGGTCAAATAAAGCAAAGGATCGCGTGAACCACCTCCTCCTTGGCCTTAAATAAGTGAAGTAAGAAGAACACACATGAGACTAAAATAAACAAGAGTAACATACAAATCTCACCTACATTAGCCGCAGATCGAGGCTGTACAGCTTGATTCAAACTCATTTTACAGTATTTCCACTATCATATGCACACTCTACTTATACCTCCTGAGACTCCTTTGATTACTTTAATCCTATTGATTCATATATTGACTCTAGCAAAAAGTATTTGCCTTTCTCCTGCAAGCATTTAGGGCATAAAGAACATTATGCTAACAGGAAACAGAGACAAGAGTGAAATATGACTTTTCACAAACTATCAAGGAGGCACACAAATGAGAGATAGAAAGAGAAAGAGAGAACTTACACAAAGCCTAAGCCATAGCATAAACTCTAAATCCATAGAACATTTAGCCTTAACACCCAGACAAAGTTCTAAAAAGCTTGTGTACGAAATCTAAATCATTTCAATATAACTAGTTCTGGATCATGATTCACAAGCTCCTTTTGCAATGTGAATAATCTCCACATGTACTATACCTGCTTAACTGATATTTGCCTATCTTTCGCTGACCACAGCATCATAAAAATTATAAATTGCTAGAAACACACACAACCTCCTCACCCAGCACACTGAGCACACGTCTACCTTTCATTTAGATAGACAAAATGTTTTCAAATAAGAATTACGCCCAGCTAAGGCACAAAAAAGGAAACAGATGCATAGTGCTTATACTGAAATACTCAGGCGGCGATATACACATACATACATACACACACACATACATACATGCATAGATACGTATATAAACATCGCAATGAGTTGAAGGTTAAAAACATGCGTTAGTAGACATCGAACACGATGTTAGTAAATGCATGGACGAAATTTTGTGACAAACTCCAACCCTCCATTTGAAGGAGGCAGCAGTAGACTTCTTTTTTTTTTGTAAGTTAAATTTCATTAAAAGGCCAAAAGGCAAATTACAAATATTAGTTACAAAATGGTGACATAGCCAAAATAATGGATTGGCTATTCAAAAGAAAGACGGCGTATATTTGCGAGCTATAACTAGTGCCAACCTTTGAACAAAAGGTGGACCACAATGGCCACAAGAAACACAAGCTAACTACAATGCTAATTACAGAGAACATCCAGCAGCAGTGGCAGTTACGAAACTGACATTCCACCCAAACAAAATAAGTAACACCATGAAAGCAGGAATGGGCATCAAAACAGCATGGAGGCTGGAATCCGACGATTCCAAGAATGAGCACCAAGGAGGTAAGACACATTAGTCCCAAAAAATTCAACAGTGACAAATCCATCAGCAAAATGGTGCTCCAATTGCCCACCAAAAAGACAGCAATATCCAAGCAGCAGCACAAACAACACGAAATGCGCCTAACATAATGGGAGTCCAAGGAAGCCACGAGATCCAACACATCAACACTCCAGATGATGACTGCAATGATGGATCCTACAAAAGAAGATAAAGCAGCAGTACCCAAGAAGCCAAAGACAATGCGGCAAAACTCTCCAAAGCACAAGAATGAAGAAATAGATGAACAAGTAACCATAAATGTAGCATTAAGGTGAATGAGAGAGTTATGTATAAAAAATGGACATAGGAAGTCCCAAGTTTACCGCCAAGTGCCAGTTGAATTGCGTTTTCTGATAATTTCTCCATGTAGTAGCAGCCATACGGACATTGTGTAGAATATCCCCCGTGATCGTTTGGGGGGTTCTACACAAGGAACTGTGAATTCTTTGGTTCCGTTCTTTCCATATACCATAAACAGCGGCAGAGAGGCTAAGACAAACTAAGTTCCACTGAAGTTTGGATTGCCATACGTTGGCGAGCAGCCACTCTTGTATCGAGTCCAGGGAAAAAACAGGGCAGGTGCAGTTTAGTTTCTCCAGCACAGCCTTCCAAATCGGCTTTGAAATATGACAGTTGAAGAACAAATGATCTTGAGTTTCCGGGTGTCTGTCACACAGTTTACAATGGTCCGAATCGACAATACCCCAAAGAGCAAGCTTATGAAGAGTAGGTAGCCTCTTCCAAAATGCAAACCAAAGGATGATAGCATATCTAGGAAGAATGGACCTACTCCAGACAATTTTTGTCCAAGGAATGGGAGTATAGGGGAGTGTTAAGGCAGATATGGCACTGTGTACAGAGAAACGAAGACTGGGTTTCCATTCCCAATGATCATTTCTAGGGTGAATTGGGATCCTAGTGCAAACATTTAAAAACTCCAAGACCTGATTGTCCCAACCTCTACCAAAAGGTAGATGCCAACAGTTGTTTTGAATGACATCCGCGACCTTTGCATCAAGGCAGATGTTAATCTTTGACCTGAGGTTTGGGTGGTTTTTAATTAGTATGCCCCAGGGATGCCAGGGATCATACCAAAAGTAGGTGGATGAGCCATTACCAATAACACGGGAAATGTGCTTTTCAAAGATGTCTCGAACAGAAAGCAGCTTCTTCCACAACCAGGAATCCTGCTGCTTAGGGGCAGCCATCCACAAGGACTTACCTTTAAGAATGACTGAGTGAACCCATTTAACCCAAAGGGACTCTTTGCCTTCACAGATGAACCAAATCTGTTTCATGAGGTAAGCGATGTTTGTCTGTACAAGATTTGGAAGACCAAGTCCACCAGCATCTTTAGGCATACAGACATCAAGCCATTTAACTCTGGCTTTCCTTGGGCTGCCCCAAAGAAAAGTCCTAAGGAGCCGTTCAATCTTCCTAATGACCTTCCTAGGGAGGAAGAAAGCAGCCGTCCAGAAGCGGACGATAGCCAGCAGAACAGAATTGATTAATTGGAGTCTCCCACCATAGGACAGCTTGGAAGCTGTCCAGCTGGTGGTTTTGGCTTTAAGCTTATCTAGGAGTGGCGTGCAGTCAGAGAATGAGAGTTTTTTATTCACAAGCGGAAGTCCCAGGTATTTAATAGGCAATGAACCAATAGGGATACCTAGGATTGAGGCAAGGGTGTTCATTTTTGAGATAGAGGTGCCAGAAAAATAGACTTCGCACTTTGCAAGATTTGGGGTGAGACCAGATTGACTAGCAAAAGAGTTTAAAGTGCCCTTGATTGTCCGAATGGAATTCTCATCTGCCTTTGACAGAATAAAGAGGTCATCTGCAAAGGCCAGAGAGGAAATTTTCAAGTTTCCACATTTAGGATGGAAGTTGAAGGGTTGACATTGAGTCTGTGTTTTGAGAAGCTGGGTAAATCCTTCCATAGTGAGGATGAAAAGGGCAGGGGACAAGGGGTCCCCATGACGCAGCCCTCTTGTGGATGTGAAGTTCCCAGTGAGGGAACCATTAAGGTTAATGGAGAAAGAGGCAGTGGAAATACAAAGGAAAATCCAATGGCGAAATTTCTCCGGGATATGCATATGGGTGAGGATGGAGAGTAGGTAGTCCCAATTGACAGTGTCAAAAGCTTTCATGATATCAACCTTAATGGCACACCCACTAGGGCCCCCAGGTTTCTGGTAAGTCTTAACAAGGTCATGCATGAGCAGGATATTATCCTGAATGCAACGACCTTGCACAAAAGCCGATTGGTTTTCATCATGAGCAGTAGACTTCAACGGTAATCTAAATCGACTTCAACAAAAGACTGCAAGGTAAATAAAAAAAACACATCAAATTTAGGTACTGATAATCTAAATTGACTTACTTGACTCAATCACCTATTCCAGCAACCATCAAATATATTTTCCAATTCAGGACATCCAGGATCATCGTCGTTAGGGACCCAGGGTTTCAGCTCCCTCTCGACGTCAACATGCCAAGACTTTGATATCAAGAAATATATCAGAATAACCGACTGCTTATCATACCGGAGCTCACATGCCAATCCACACCTTGTTAAGAGCACATCATGCATCGATTTTCAAATGAGTGAAATGAATAGTTGAATGGATTCAAAAACCATGAAAACCATAACGTACAAAATGAAAAAACCCACATCAGATATCCTCTTTCACCGTGTAATGCAATCATTTTCTATTAAAAAATATGTTCATATATGGTTCAGTGTAATGCCAAAACCAACTTTGCATCCATACATTATAAGGAGAGCTGAAATCAAAGAGTACCTTGGCAATGATTTGCACGAGCTCTTCTCATGGTATTGTCATTATATTTGAAGTGATGTCATAACAATGTTTGAAGTGCTCTCCTGACCTCCAGCACAATCTTTATCTAGGCGCACATTTATCAGTATAATATCTGCATCAGAAATACAAGCATCAACAGACAATCAACTACATAAGAGCCAATAAACTCCTAAAGCTCGGGTTTTACCAAAATTCCTTTCAGCCTCAGTTGCATGAAATATTGAAGAAAATACAGATCCATCTAGCACTTGTACTTCCACATCACCCCTATAAGGCAACTAGTCAAATAAACCAAACGATCGCGTGAGCCACCTCCTCCTTCGTCTGAAATAAGTGAAGTAAGAAGCACATACATGAGACTGCAATAAACAAGAGTAACGTACCAATCTCACTTACAATAGCCGCAGTTCGAGACTGTACAGCTTGATTCGATCTCATTTTACAGTATTTCCTCTATCATATGCACACTCCACTTGTGCCTCCTGAGGTTCCCTAATTACAGAAAATACAGAGCCATCCAACACTTTACTGGATGGCTTAACACCCTATAAGACAACTGGTCAAATAAACCAAATGATCGCGTGAACCACCTCATCCTTGGCCTGAAATAAGTGAAGTAAGAAGTACATATATGAAACTGCAATAAACAAGAGTAACGTACAAATCTCATCTACATTAGCCGCAGATCGAGGCTGTACAACTTGATTCGAACTCATTTTACAGTATTTCCTCGATCATATGCACACTCTACTTATACCTCCTGAGATTCATTGATTACTTTAATCCTGTTCATTCAGATACTGACTTCAGCAAAGAGTATTTGCCTTTATCGTGCAAGCATTTAGGGTATAAATAACATTATGCTATCAGGAAACAGTGACAAGAGTGAAATATGACTTTTACAAATTATCAAGGAGGCACACAAATGGGAGATAGAAATAGAAAGAGAGAACTTACACAAAGCCTACGCCATAGCATAAACTCTAAATCCGTAGAACATTTAGCCTTAACACCCAGTCAAAGTTCTAAAAAGCTGATGTACAAAATCTAAATCATTTCAAGATAACTAGTTCTGGATCATGATTCACAAGCCCCCTTCGCAATGTGAATAATCTCTACATGTACTATACCTGCTTAGCTAATATTTGCATATCCTTCGCAGATCACGACATCATAAAAATTATAAATTGCTAGAAACACATAACCTCCTCACCCAGCACACTGAGCACACGTCTACCTTTCATTTAGATAAACAGATTGTTTTCAAATAAGCATTACGCCCAGCAAAGGCACAAAAATGGATACCGATGTATAATGCTTACCATAAAATACTCCGGCAGCGATTAAACACACACACACACGGACGGACGCACGCACGCACATACATACATATACACATACATACACACATACACACATACATATATACATACACACATACATACATACACATATGAATACATACATACATACACATATGAATACATACATAGGTACATACCTTACACACGCATACACACACATACACGCATACATATATACACACACACATACATATATACGCACATATATTCATACATACATATGTACATACATACGTACATACCTACGTACATACATACCTACGTACATACGTACATACATACCTACGTACCTACATAAGAATGTACATACGTACTACGTATATAAACATAGCAATGAGTTGAAGGTTGAAAAACATGCGTTAGTAGACATCGAACATAATGTTAGTAAATACATGGACGAAATTTTGGGACAAACTCCAAGCCTCCACTTGAAGGAGGCAGCAGTAGACTTCAACAGAGTTTACCAACTTCCCAAAAGGAAGTGTTCTAAAATGAAGAAATCAATTGCCGCTGCCAAAACGGGAAACGCAAACACGGGTACTTACTAGCCGACCCTACCAAACAAGGACTGTCCCAGTTTCGGATCTGACGAGAGTTTTTGCAACAACATCTAAAACAAGCAAAATCATATAGCATTAGGGCAGGTATACAGTCTGTGTATCACAAACTGAATTGCCACAAACATAACTGAACCTTTCATGATATGTATCTCTAATGATCTTCTTTCTTGTTTCTCTTTATCCTTTTTCTTTTTCTTTTCTTTATTTTCGGTCCTGAATTTAACTGTCAACGCAGGTCCGTTGATGCACCGACAATCAGAGGTGACTAGAAAACCAGTACGAGGAAAAATAACGACCCATTGTTGGCAAGTTCCCTGTAATGCTGAACATTTACAAAAGCATACAATAAAGCCAAACATATAGTTACTTCCAATCTACCCACATTTTACAGAAGCTCAATACACTTAACGCTTTTCTCTTCAGCAGGGCTAGGCTCTTAGCGAAAAATTCGCAAGTTACCAGTAATTCTTACAGCAACCACAACCCCATTTGTTCTCTCTATTTCCGGCCCTCGAAAGCAGAGGAACCGGTAACTGTTATAATCAAGAAAATAGGCAAGAATTCACAAAGGAATCAAACCAAGAAATCCATCAAGAAAAGCAGATGCACGATCAATACAATTAACGAACATACAAAAGAAAGAATTATAATTGAAAAAGGAAACGTAAATTGAAGAAAAGGAAGGAAAGAACTCACTGGTCAACTTCAAGAACCCATGAAATTCATATGAGGAGGAAATTTCAAGAACTCGGTGTGGGGGAGAAAGGAAAAGACTAGTAGGGCAAGAAATAGAAAAAACGCGAAACGCAAACACGGCTACTTACTAGCCGAGCCTACCTAACAAGGACTGTCCCAGTTTCGGATCTGACAAGGGTTTTTGCAACAACATCTAAAACAAGCAAAATCATATAGCATTAGGACAGGAATACAGTCAGTGTATCACAAATTGAATGTGCCACAAACACAACTGAACCTTTCTTGATATGTATCTCTAACGATCTTCTTTCTTGTTTCTCTTTATCCTTATTCTTTTTCTTTTCTTTATCTCCGGTCCTGAATTTAAGTGTCGACGCAGGTCCGCTGATGCACCGACAATCAGAGGTGACTAGAAAACCAGTACGAGGAAGAACAACGACCCATTGTTGGCAAGTCCCCTGTAATGCTGAACATTTACAAAAGCATACAATAAAGCCAAACATATAGCTACTTCCAATCCACCCACATTTTACGGAAGCTCAATACACTTAACGCTTTTCTCTTCAGCAGCGCTAGGCTCTTAGCAAAAAATTCGCAAGTTACCAGTAATTCTTACAGCAAACACAAACCCATGTGTTCTCTCTATTTACGGCCTTCGAAAAGCAGAGGAAACGGTAACTGTTATAATCAAGAAAATAGGCAAGAATTCACAAAGGAATCAAACCAAGAAATTCATCAATACAAATTAACGAACATACAAAAGAAAGAATTATAATTGAAAAAGAAAACGTAAATTGAAGAAAAGGAAAGAAAGAACTCACTGGACAACTTCAATAACCCATGAAATTCATACGAGAAGGAAATTTCAAGAACTCGGTCTGGGGGAGAAAGGAAAAGACTAGTAGGGCAAGAAATAGAAAAAGGAAAGGAATATGAAGAGCTTGATCGTATGAGATGGTGGGGAGAGGAGTTGTAGCTTCTCTGCAGCAAAATCTTGTAGTTGAAGCTTGTGAATTGATGATGTTATAACTGTCTTCACGTTTAGGACTCGGCTGGGAAGAAGGCCTGAAAACAGAGAAGCTGTAAAGCAACGCCTATATTTATAACCCCAATCCTTCCAATTTTAAGGCGGTCCGTATATTTATATTGTTTTTCTTTTTTGGGTTAATTATTGTCAAAGAAATAATATTAAGTATTTTTTTATTTGAGAATATCTATTATCTTAAATAATTACTTCTTTCGTTCTAAAAATAACTAATCTTCGAATTTTTAACCTAGTATAATTAATACTGCGCTGATAACTCAAAATATGTTTATATTTTAAAATGGAATGAAAAAATTTTATCTAAAAAAAATAATTATAATTATTTACAACATTTAATTACAGATAATTCGAACTCATCTCTCTTTTTTTTTTTCCCTCTTTCGGTCTTTTAACGGATGTATCATACTTTTAGTCAAATTTACTAATGCATCTTATATTACATATTGCACCTTTATTTGTTTAGTGGAATTGTATGCAAACGATCCTTAAATTAATCCATCTTTCACGACCGTTGCACTCCATCTGCGCAAAAAATTTAATCACGTTTATGCATCATGCATTGTCTTATTAAGCAGAAATTTTATAAATTAGATTAAAGTTCAAGGAATTTTAATTCCACAAAACTTTGGCCTTATTTGACACAAAAGATACATTACTTGGTTCCTACGTAACTATTTAGTTATTGCATAAGTAACGCCATAAAACGTTCATGCCAAATTTGGCGATACGTTCAAATTCAGTTAAAAAATTTAGACGAAATCATTCTTCTAGCTTTAATGTTTACATCATGAATCATTCACGGTTAGTTTATGTTTTCATAGTTACTTCATTCAGGGTTATCTCTTCCCCCCAATGCCAACAGGCAAGCCATACATGTATGGAACAGGACCAACATTTGCTTGATAGTAAAATGAACCATCCAATACTGGCGAAGCAAGGCCTTAATGGTGTCTGGATGGTTCGAATCTCTGCGCATTTGGATTTAACCTGAATTATTGACACAAGAAAGGAGTAAGGTTAATTTCGACAACAACCACCCCCAGCAAAAACAACAACAATAATGATGATGAGAAAGCCAGTCACTTTGACATCTGTCCTCTTTATTAGATAACAACAAGCATTTTCAAATCCTGCTTACACTGACATTTGGATTGAGCATTGATCTTTCTGAAGACAAGAAACCCACAGATGAACTGGGTGATAGATCACATCCACAAGAAGCTGGCAGGCCAGATCCAAGTTCTGAGGTGGATGATGTGGAACTACTCGGCCGTAAACGAGGCCTAGCAGATTGTGCAGCTTCTGGAGCCTTAGAAGACCTTATACCTTCTGGCCGGTCATCACAGCAACTAGTCACTTCTCCATCTTCAAAGGAAGCACCTGATGTAGCATCTGCAGTTACTTCTGCAGTTACCCGATAAACATTCAATAGAGATCAACACCTACAAGCTAGGATGCCAATAAGACCGCTAATAGGCGGGTTAGGTGGAACCCTTACCTGCCCCTCACAACTTACGTTTAAACCATCATTCTCAAGTTTCAAAACCATATTTAGGAGAAAAGCAAATGCTTGCATGGTTAGCATTCATAATAATAATAAAAAAAGGAAGAAAACAAAGAGTGGTTAAACCCATGAAAGACGTTACATCCAAAGAAAACAACTTCCGTTTGTTACTTTTAGCTTTTAAGATGAGATGGTGGAAGTGGTGGGAGTTATAAGGAAGTGAGAAGTTTATTTTGGGTGTAATGCATTAAAATATTAAGGGCATACATGTCAATATACATCTAGTTTTACAGCTCGCTTTGAAAATAGTCATAACCCTTAATTAAAAAAGGAAGGTAAAAGTCAAAAAAGAAAAGTTAGATGAGGTCTAAAGTGTATTTCGCTAAACTACATATGATAAAAATATATTTTACATAAGAAAATGCGATAGAACAATTATAGAACATTTACTCAACTTCTGTTCCTACTTAACAAGCTAGTTATCATAACAAGTCAGAAAGCAACACCACATCATTCGCCTTTGGAAATATGTGACCGCAGCCTATAAGCAACATTTCTCTTTCACTCTATCTACACTTATCAAAAGACAGAAATTCTATGCATTTTCTTTCTTAACAATTTATTCTTAAAGGCTGCGTTCAATAGAGATCATCCGTGCGTATAAGCAACCGTTCTCTTTCAATTTTACGATACTTGCTAAAGATCGAAACTATCGATGCATATAAGCAACTCATTTTACAGTATTTCCTCTATCATATGCACACTCTACTTATACCTCCTGAGATTCCTTGATTACAGAAAATACAGAGACATCCAGCACTTGTATTGAATGGCTTATCGCCCTAAAAGGCAACTAGTCACATAAACCAAACGATCGCGTGAACCACCTCCTCCTCGGCCTGAAATAAGTGATGTAAGAAGCACATACATGAGACTGCATAAAACAAGAGTAACGTACCAATCTCACCTACGTTTGCCACAGATCGAGGCTGTACACCTTGCTTCGAACTCATTTTACAGTATTTCCTCTATCATATGCACACTCTACTTATACCTCTTGAGATTCCCTGATTCTTTAATCCCGTTGATTCAGATACTGACTCCAGCAAAGAGTATTTGCCTTTATCCTGCAAGCATTTAGGGTATAAAGAACATTAATGCTAACAAGAAACAAAGACAAGAGTGAAATATGACTTTTCACAAACTATAAAGCAGGCACGCAAATGGGAGGTAGAAAGAGAAAGAGATAACTTACACAAAGCTCACGCCATAGCATAAACTCCAAATCCATAGAACATTTAGCCTTAACACCAAGTCAGTGTTCAAAAAAGCTGATGTACAAAACCTAAATCATTTCAAGATAACTAGTTCTGGATCATGATTCACAAGCTCCCTTCGCAGTGTGGATAATCTACACATGTACTATACCCTGCTTAGCTAAAATTTGCCTATCATTCGAAGATCACAGCATCATAAAAATTATAAATTGCTGGAAACACACATAAACCTCCTCACCCAGTACACTGAGCACACGTCTACCTTTCATTTAGATAGACAGAATGTTTTCAAATAAGGATTACGCCGACCTAAGGCACAAAATGGAAACACATGCATAGTGCTTATCCTGAAATATTCCGGCAACGATATACACATATATACATACATACATATATAAACATAGCAACGAGTTGAAGGTTAAAAAACATGTGTTAGTAGACATCGAACATGATGTTTAACAATGCATGGACGAAATTTTGTGACAAACTCTAAGCATCCACTTGAAGGAGGCAGCAGTAGACTTCAACAGTAATCTAAATTGACTTCATCAAAAGACTGCAAGGTAAATTAAAAAAACACATCAAATTCAGGGTACTGATAATCTAAATTGACTTAATTCACTCAATCACCTATTCCAGCAACCATCAAATACATTTTCCAATTCAGGACATCCAGGATCAATCTTCGTCAGGGACATAGGGTTTCAGCTCCCTCTACAAGTCAACATGCCAAGACTTTGATATCAAGGAATCTATCGGAATATCCGACTGCTTATATATCGGAGCTCACTTGCCAATCCGCTCCTTGTTAAGGGCAATCCTGCATCAATTTTCAAATGAGTGAAAGACTGGTTGAATGGACATCCAAACCAATGAAACCAATAACGTATAAAATAGCCAAAACTCCCATTAGATCTTCCTTTTCACCGTTGTAATGCAATCATTTTCTACTAAAAAATATGTTCCTATATGGTTCAGTGTGACGAGCTTGTCTCCCTGGGATTGTCATTATATTTGAAGGTGACGTCATAAACACTATCTGAAGTGCTCTTTTGACCCTCCAGCATAACTCTTCATTAAGGGTAATTTTGCATCAGAAATACAAGCATCAACAGACATCAACTACATAAAAGTGCAATAAACCTCTTAAGCTCGGGGGTTTACCAAAATTCTCTCAGGTCTCTCAGTTGCATGAAATATTCCAGAAATACAGAGTCATCCAGCACTTGTACTTCTACATAACACCCTATAAGACAACTAGTCAAATAAACCAAACGATCGCGTGAACCACCTCCTCCTTGGCCTGAAATAAGTGAAGCAAGAAGCACATACATGAGACTGCAATAAACAAGAGTAACGTACAAATCTCACCTACATTAGTCACAGATCGAGGCTGTACAGCTTGATTCAAACTCATTTTACGGTATTTCCTCTATCATATGCACTCTCTACTTATACCTCCTGAGATTCTTGATTACTTTAATCCTGTTGATTCAGATACTGACTCTAGAATGGAGTATTTGCCTTTATCCTGCAAGCATTTAGGGTATAAAGAACATTATGCTAACAGGAAACAGAGACGAGAGTGAAATATGACTTTTCACAAACTATCAAGGAGCACACAATGGGAGATAGAAGAGAAAGAGAGAACTTACACAAAGCCTACACCATAGCATAAACTTTAAATCCATAGAACATTTAGCCTTAACATCCAGTAAATGTTCTAAAAAGCATATGTACAAAATCTAAATCATTTCAAGATAACTAGTTATGGATCATGATTCACAAGCTCCCTTCGCAATGCGAATAATCTCCACATGTACTATACCTGCTTAGCTGATATTTGTCAATCCTTCGCAAATGTTTTCAAATAAGAATTGACTTAATGACAATACCAGGAGAAAAGACTGCAGGGTAAATTAAAAAAACACATCAAATTTAGGTACTGATAATCTAAATTGACTTAATTGAATCAATCACCTATTCCAGCAACCATCAAATGCATTTTCCAATTCAGGACATTCAGGATCGTCGTCGTCAGGGACCCAGGTTTCAGCTCCCTATCCACGTCAACACGCCAAGGAATCTATAAGAATATCCGACTGCTTAACATACCGGAGCTCACTTGTCAATCCACTCCTTGTTAAGGGCACATCCTGCATCGATTTTCAAATGAGTGAAATGAATGGTTGAATGCAATCCAAAACCATGAAAACCAATAACGTATAAAATGCCAAAACCCACATCAGATATCCTCTTTCACCGTGTAATGCAATCATTTTCTACTAAAAAATATGTTCATATATGGTTCAGTGTATTGCCAAAACCAACTTTGCATCCATACACTATAAGGAGAGATGAAATCAGAGAGTACCTTCGCAATGATTTGCACGAGCTCTTCTCTTGGTATTGTCATTATGTTTGAAGTGATGTCATAACACTATCTGAAGTGCTCTCCTGACCTCAGCACAATCTTTATCTAGGCGCACATTTATTAGTATAATTTCTGCATCAGAAATACAAGCATCAACAGACAATCAACTACATAAGAGCCAATAAACTCCTAAAGCTCGGGTTTTACCAAAATTCCTTTCAGCCTCAGTTGCATGAAATATTCCAGAAAATACAGAGACATCCAGCACTTGTACTTCCACATAATACCCTAAAAGGAACCTAGTCAAATAAACCAAACGATCGCGTGGACCACCTCCTCCTTGGCCTGAAATAAGTGAAGTAAGAAGCACATACATGAGACCGCAATAAACAAGAGTAAGGTACCAATCGCACCTACATTAACCGCATATCGAGGATGTGCAGCTTGATTCGAACTCATTCTACAGTATTTCCTCCATCATATGCACACTCTACTTATACGTCCTGAGATTCCTTGATTGCAGAAAATACAGAGCCATCCAGCACTTGTATTGGATGGCTTATCGCCCTAAAAGGCAACTAGTCAGATAAACCAAACGATCGCGTGAACCACCTCCTCCTTGGCCTGAAATAAGTGATGTAAGAAGAACATACATGAGACTGCAATAAACAAGAGTAACGTACCAATCTCACCTACGTTT
>AP025043.1:570636-616262 GCA_036186865.1 Eustoma russellianum
CATATATACATGCATACATATATACATATATATAAACATAGCAATGAGTTGAAGGTTAAAAAACATGTGTTAGTAGACATCGAACATGATGTTAATAAATACATGGACGAAATTTTGTGACAAACTCTAAGCATCCACTTTAAGGAGGCAGCAGTAGACTTCAACAGTAATCTAAATTGACTTCATCAAAAGACTGCAAGGTAAATTAAAAAAACACATCAAATTTAGATACTAATAATCTAAAGTGACTTAATTCACTCCTGACCTCCAGCACAATCTTTATCTAAGCGCACATTTATCAGTATAATTTATGCATCAGAAATACAAGCATCAACAGACAATCAACTACATAAGAGCCAATAAACTCATAAAGCTCGGGTTTTACCAAAATTTCTTTCAGCCTCAGTTGCATGAAATATTCCAGAAAATACAGAGTCATCCAGCTCTTGTACTTCCACATAACACCTTATAAGATAACTAGTCAAATAAACCAAATGATCGCGTGAACCACCTCCTCCATGGCCTGAAATAAGTGAAGTAAGAAGCACTGAAATAAATGAAGTAAGAAACACATACATGAGACATCAATAAACAAGAGTAACATACCAATCTCACCTACATTAGCTGCAGATCGAGACTGTATAGCTTGCTTCGAATTCATTTTACATTATTTGCTCTATCATATGCACACTTTACTAATACCTCCTTCGATTCTTTGATTACTTTAATCCTGTTGATTCAAATACTGACTCTAGCAAAGAGTATTTGTCTTTATCCTGCAAGCATTTAGGGTATAAAGAATATTATGAAACAGAGACAAGAGTGAAATATGACTTTTCACAAACTATCAAACAGGCACACAAATGGGAGATAACAAGAGAAAGAGATAACTTACACAAAGCCTACACCATAGCATAAACTTTAAATCCATAGAACATTTAGCCTTAACACCCAGTCAATGTTCTAAAAAGTTGATGTACAAAATATAAATCATTTCAAGATAACTAGTTCTGGATCATGATTCACAAGCTCCCTTCGCAATGTGAGTAATCTCCACATGTACCATACCTGCTGAGCTAAAATTTGCCTATCCTCCGCAAATCACAGCATCCTAAAAATTATAAATTGCTGGAAACACACATAACCTCCTCACCCAGCACACGTCTACCTTTCATTTAGATAGACATAATGTTTTCAAATAAGGATTACGCCCAGCAAAGGCACAAAAATGGATACAGATGTATAGTGCTTACCCTAAAATACTCCGACAGCGATTAAACACACACACACGGACGCACGCACACACACACATACACATATAAATACATACATGCGTACATAATATACACCTACACACACATACATACATACATATGCACATACATACATATGTACATACATATATACATACCTACGTATATACCTATGTACCTACATAAGAACGTACATACATATGTACGTATATAAACATAGCAATGAGTTGAAGGTTGAAAAAACGTTAGTAGACATCGAACATGATGTTAGTAAATGCATGGACGAAATTCTGTGACAAACTCCAAGCGTCCACTTGAAGGAGGCAGCAGTAGACTTCAATAGTGTTTACCAACTTCCCAAAAGGAAGTGTTCTAAAATGAAGAAATCAACACTGCCGCTGCCAAAACGCAAACACGGCTACTAGCCGACCCTACCTAATAAGGACTGTCCCAGTTTTGTATCTGACGAGGGTTTCTGCAACAACATCTAAAACAAGCAAAATCATATAGCATTGGGACAGGTATACAGTCAGTGTGTCACAAATTGAATTGCCACAAACAGAAATGAACCTTTCTTGATATGTATCTCTAGTGATCTTCTTTCTTGTTTGTTTCTCTTTATCCTTTTTCTTTTTCTTTTCTTTATTTGCGGTCCTAAATTTAAGCGTCGACGCAGGTCCGCTGATGCACCGACAATCAGAGGTGACTAGAAAACCAGTACGAGGAAGAACAACGACCCATTGTTGGCAAGTCCCCTGCAATGCTGAACATTTACAAAAGCATACAATAAAGCCAAACATATAGCTATTTCCAATCTACCCACATTTTACGGAAGCTCAATACACTTACGCTTTTCTCTTCAGCAGGGCTAGGCTCTCAGCGACAAATTCACAAGTTACCAGTAATTCTTACAGCAGCCACAACCCCATGTGTTCTCCATATTTCCGGTCCTCGAAAAGCAGAGGAACCGGTAACTGTTATAATCAAGAAAATAGGCAAGAATTTACAAAGGAATCAAACCAAGAAATCCATCAAGAAAAGCAATTGCATGATCAATACAATTAACAGACATAAAAAAGAAAGAATTATAATTGAAAAAGGAAACGTAAATTGAAGAAAAAGAAAGAAAGAACTCACTAGACAGCTTCAAGAACCCACGAAATTCATAGGAGGAGGAAATTTCAAGAACTCGGTGTGGGGGAGAAAGGAAAAGACTAGTAGGGCAAGAAATAGAAAAAAGGCGAAACGCAAACACGGCTACTTACTAGCCGACCCTACCTAACAAGGACTGCCCCAGTTTCGGATCTGACGAGGATTTTTGCAACGACATCTAAAACAAGCAAAATCATATAGCATTAGGACAGGAATACAGTCAGTGTATTACAAATTGAATGTGCCACAAACACAACTGAACCTTTCTTGATATGAATCTCTAATGATCTTCTTTCTTGTTTCTCTTTATCCTTATTCTTTTTCTTTTCTTTATTTCCGGTCCTGAATTTAAGTGTCGACGCAGGTCCGCTGATGCACCGACAATCAGGTGACTAGAAAACCAGTGCGAGGAAGAACAACGACCCATTGTTGGCAAGTCCCCTGTAATGCTGAACATTTACAAAAGCATACAATAAATCCAAACATATAGCTACTTCCAATCCACCCACATTTTACGGAAACTCGATACACTTAACGCTTTTCTCTTCAGCAGGGCTAGGCTCTTAGCGAAAAATTCGCAAGTTACCAGTAATTCTTACAGCAAACACAACCCCATGTGTTCTCTCTATTTACGGCCTTCGAAAAGCAGAGGAAACGGTAACTGTTATAATCAATAAAATAGGCAAGAATTCACAAAGGAATCAAACCAAGAAATTCATCAATACAAATTAACGAACATACAAAAGGAAGAATTATAATTGAAAAAGAAAACGTAAATTGAAGAAAAGGAAAGAAAGAACTCACTGGACAACCTCATTAACCCATGAAATTCATACGAGAAGAAAATTTCAAGAACTCGGTCTGGGGGAGAAAGGAAAAGACTAGTAGGGCAAGAAATAGAAAAAGGAAAGGAATATGAAGAGCTTGATCGTATGAAATGGTGGGGAGAGGAGTTGTAGCTTCTCTGCAGCAAAATCTTGTAGTTGAAGCTTGTGAATTGATGATATTATAACTGTCTTCACGTTTAGGACTCGGCTGGGAAGAAGGCCTGAAAAACAGAGAACCTGCAAAGCAACGCCTATATTTATAACCCCAATCCTTCCAATTTTAAGGCGGTCCGTATATTTATATTGCTTTTCTTTTTTGGGTTAATTATTGTCAAATAAATAATATTAAGTATTTTTTTTATTTGAGAATATCTATTATCTTAAATAATTACTTCTTTCGTTCTAAAAATAACTAATCTTCGAATTTTTAACCTAGTAGAATTAATAATGCGCTGATAACTCAAAATATGTTTATATTTTAAAATGGAATAAAAAAAATTTTATCTAAAAAAATAATTATAATTATTTACAACATTTAATTACATATAATTCGAACTCATCTTTCTTTTCTTTTCTCTTTTTCCCTCTTTCGGTCTTTTAACGGCTGTATCATACTTTTAGTCAAATTTACTAATGCATCTTATATTACATATTTCACCTTATTTGCATCTTAATGCCAAATTTGGCGATACGTTCAAATTCAGTTAAAAAATTTAGACGAAATCATTCTTCTAGCTTTAATTCAGGGTTATCTCTTCCCCCCACCCCCCACCCCCCACCCTATTTTTTTTTTGCTTTATATGAATCATTCAGCTTCAAGCCTTGAAATTCAGTTTTAATTTCCTCGTAATTATTGCTATCCGATACTAAATTGTACTAGTTATTTAATAGGTAAAAATGTTCAAAACTAAGACAAGTATGACTCAACTATGTCAAATACAACGGTAGTACGAAAACATTACTACACTGTCTAATAAGTATATATATGAGGTCACTTGCATCTAGCCTCATCACCCCACTCTGCTGTCACGTGTCGCGTGGTCATGAATGGGGTGAAGAGATTGGTCATCACTATTGTGCCCAAGAAGGATTTGCCCGCAAAGGCTAATAATAATGCTTCCTCTTTGTTTACATGCTTGAGTACAATAGTGATGACATTCATTACCCAGGTTGTTTGAGTTCAAACTGGGGTGAAGTTTGTTTGAGTTCAAACTTTCAGGTTGTTAAGATACGCTAAGGTTAAAGTTTGAAAAGTTGTTGGAGCTTTAATCCGGCCAGTTTGGCCTGAATTTGTTATGATCTGACGGCTCAGATTGAACGGTTATTTGATCTGATGGCTGAGGGCATACCTAGTATGGTTATCTGATATAAGGGTTCAGGCCGAGCAGGTATCTAATCCTACGGTTGTGGTTGAACAGACTGTAACAGAGTGACCTGAGGATTTCCCTATAAATAGCCCAGCTAACCTCTCTGGTCACTCACTCTCAGAATCTGAATTTCTTCACTTCCCTGCAATCTCCTTCTCGCATATTCATTCTCCCGCATACATAATACACTTTGCATTTCAGTATACCGAGAAATTCAGGACAATTTACAGGTTCATTTGAGTTCATACACTGCAATGCCACTCGTCTGAACTCACTTTCATTGTATCATGGGAGACGATTGCTCCATCCGGTTGCGTATAGTATACCAGTGCAATACGTCTTAAGGACAGAGTCCTGGACTCACCTTGGATCTCTGCTTAGCTGAGCTGTTGAGGTTATTGTCGTGTTGCTGAGCTCTGGTGATCGAAGGATAGCACATCACTGCTGTTGTACAGAGTTATCGAGCTGAGCTCTGCTGCGTGCTGAGCTCTGCTGTTTGGCTGAGAACATTCGTTGTTCTGCAACACTGTCATGTTGAGCTCTGCTTTGTGTTGAGCTCGATTAAAACGGCTGAAAGCTCAATTGTTGTGGTTGTGCTAAAGTGCCAAGTCGGTAGGTCGGTCATCAGTCCGGAACGCAAATTCAATTGTGCTGACTAGACTTATTTGATCTGTCTGATAAATCTGACTTGAGTTCAGCTCGGCTAGAAGGCCGATAGCACAAAACTATTGTTTTGAAGTGCTACTGTGCTGAGGTTGGCAAGTCGGCTGTCGGCTGGCTGTTTAGAACGCGAACTCAATTGCACTATCTGAACTGTCTTGACTTTGTAGATTGATCCATCCTACATTGACCTCGGCAGGTTGGCCACTGCTTTATTTCACAAGCTGATTGTACAAAAGTCAACTTTGTCTGACCTGAATTTTTCCAAACAGTAACTAGTCCTACATGTGGATATATTAGCATGTAGTACAAGGGTTGAGGTTGACCAGTCATCATCCGCTGCGCATACTGCAACAGTAGGGGGATAGAATTATTGTCTGATCTCGAGTCGGCAAAATAAAATATACAAAAATAAACTAAATATCCGCATTTGAAATCTAAGAATTACCAGAGGTCCATTTGGATGAAAATAGGGCATAGGTGGTGGACCAAAAGGTTGATTATACATAACTGGGGCGGGTGCAACAAATAAGGGTGCAACCTTCAAAAGGAAAAGTCCAGCGATGAACTACAGAATAAGAGCAAAGTAACATCGGACCAGACATAACATCAAGAAGCGTGCCATGTTGACATGAGAAGAAGAAGAGAAAGGCCAAACCAACATTTTAAGAAGGAAAGCAATTAAGCAGGCTCACTGGATTGTTAAATAACTCATAGGCCCCAAGCAGCCATTTTCAAGCAAACAATCATTTTCACATTTGTTCTCAGAAATTTCACAGGTGATTATCAGTGAAATGAATTCAATTTCCAGAGAATAAATTCTCCTCCTCCAACAGGATAGAATGCAAGTGGGGAGAAATGAACTTCCCTTCCCAACCCCTCCACAGAATATATAGTTTGAAAATCTCTCGCCAAAAAGCCCAAAGCTGCTAAACAAGTCGAGAGTCACTGCAGATATGGAGAGGTACACTGATAGAATAATCAGCGAAACCTTGGTGTTTCTGTTCCTAAGAATGACGGTTGGGTGTCAATTATTGTTATCCAAAATCCAACATAAACACTCAAATCTCCTTGGATAAAGACAAATTTTCTCACCATACTAAAAATAAAAATAAAAAATTGGTCACACGAATTAGCGCAACTTTTTTCCAAGGGGACCTTTTGACATTTGTAAAATTTCCTACAATAGTGAGGAAGATGCTAACCAACCAAAAACAAAGAAGCAAATATAGGAGAGACAGAGAGGAATCAACGAAAAGATGCAAAAGCCAAGAGTATCACCCAATGCCAACAGGCAAGCCATGCATGTATGGAACAGGACCAACATTTGCTTGATAGTAAAATGAACCATCCAATACTGGCGAAGCAAGGCCTTAATGGTGTCTGGATGGTTCGAATCTCTGCGCATTTGGATTTAACCTGAATTATTGACACAAGAAAGGAGTAAGGTTAATTTCGACAACAACCACCCCCAGCAAAAACAACAACAATAATGATGATGAGAAAGCCAGTCACTTTGACATCTGTCCTCTTTATTTGATAACAGCAAGCATTTTCAAATCCTGCTTACACTGGCATTTGGATTGGGCATTGATCTTTCTGAAGACAAGTAACCCACAGATGAACTGGGTGATGGATCACATCCACAAGAAGCTGGCAGGCTGAGGTGGATGATGTGGAACTACTAGGCCGTAAACGAGGCCTAGCAGATTGTGCATCTTCTGGAGCCTTAGAAGACCTTATACCTTCTGGTTGGTCATCACAGCAACTAGTCACTTCTCCATCTTCAAAGGAAGCACCTGATGGAGCATCTGCAGATACTTCTGCAGTCATCCGATAAACATTCAATAGAGATCAACACCTACAAGCTAGGACGCCAATAAGACCGGTAATAGGCGGGTTAGGTGGAACCTTTACCTACCCCTCACAACTTACGTTTACACCATCATTCTCAAGTTTCAAAACCATATTTACGAGAAAAGCAAATGCTTGTATGGTTAGCATTCATAATAATATTAAAAAAAGGAAGAAAACACAGAGTGGTTAAACCCACGAAAGACGTTACATCCAAAAAAAACAACTTCCGTTTATCCAGAATGAAAAAAAACCAGTAAAAAAAGTATATTTCATGAACCAAACTTACTCACTAGAAGTTCAGCAGGTCAAGAATGAATGATGAAAGAGACTAGTTTGCAAGGATGCAGAACATCATAAAGGAGATGAAGAAAACTCTTTCAAACTGAAGATTGTATAATATATATATATATATATACACACACACACACACACAATGTGTCAACTGGGTTTTATTTCAGTAGCACATCATAGATGAAATTGTCTACAACAACACTCGAGCCTTTTCTTACTGTGAGGTCGACTATATTGATCAATCATTTCTTTTGTGCTTTATTTATTTATTTATTATGATTATTATAATTACATTTTATTTTAAGTCGTAGCATAAATCCTACCCTCCTTGTGTGTCTCCTAGCACCTAATGCATAATATGCATCTTTTAAAACTATCATATCATCTTTACCACGATTCATGTCTAACTACCTAAAAATTTCACTTAAATCTTATACCCTCTACATGACATCGACTACATGAATCAACTTGTCCACTTTTCACTGTGCTCTATCAGTGATCCCGGATTGTCATATAAGTCATATCTTTCCTTGTTATCTCTCTCCATGTCTTCTTTGGTATTCATGTTTAAAGCAAAAAGTTGATCTCAACTTTCTAAATATACATTGCATAAGAAAGTAATGCGCCAAAACTTACAAAGTCAGGGAATTCCAATCTAACAAGATGAGCATTATTCTTAATGCCAAAAGGAATATTTAAGTTCAAAAGCACCCCATTTCAGTGAGAACCTTGATATTAACTGATTCTCACTAAAGCAAGTAAAACTATCCTGTGAACACAGGGAAAGAGGTCATACCTCTCTTCATATTCTAGTTCAACATGAACAAAAACTCCCTCATTTCTCTCCCTCTTTATTGGCAAAAAAAAGGACAAATGTTGCACAAATACTAAGACCAAGCTGCATGCGAGCCAAAAGGAAACACGGTATCAAGTCTTAGGTAGAGAAAGACGAAACAGAAAGGCGATTTCCCAAATACATCAAATGTTCTGCCAGAAGCCCCCCTAGTCAATCACGTCAAAAGGCCAACTAGTGCATTATTAAGCCCAAGCAAGAAAACTTCGCGGACAGCACAAACAGGGGAATATGCAACAGATGAATAATCTAAAGGAAACAAGAAGGTTTGACATAAATTAAATTTTGGCAGAAAAATGAAAGAGGAAAACAACATCCAAAATGAGGTGTATGTCTATTGAGAGAAATAACAAAGAATCGATCAGGAAATACAAAGCACCAACTTTGGACACAAGCTCACCCGATACATTCAATAGAGATCAACACCTACAAGCTAGGACGCCAATAAGACCGGTAATAGGCGGGTTAGGTGGAACCCTTACCTGCCCCTCACAACTTACGTTTACACCATCGTTCTCAAGTTTCAAAACCATATTTACGAGAAAAGCAAATTATCTAAATAATAACACAAGTGCAACTTCAAGGAAAAGTGTCGACAAAAGAAACAGCTTATACATTTCCAGTTAAGTTAATGGTTGGGGTGGTTTTTTTTTTTTTTTTTTGGGGGGGGGGGGGGGGGGAACTTATCTTACCGTGCAATTTCTCAAGCAATCTCATAAAATCAGCTAGCTTCACAGAATGAAGAGGGGAGGGGTTAGAATAAAAAGAAAACGGGAAAAAAAAGAGTTGCTAGCAATGATAGTAAACAAATAGCCTATAAAATAGAAATTCTATCATACATTGGCGTAAAGTCTCCCTCACAAGCCAGTTTACATTCTATTTGGGAACAAGCATTTTGTCTCAGAAGGGGAGGGAAGAAAATCAAAGGCAGACCGTTTGTGGTCTGGTAAACAGAATTTATCTGAAAATTTACTCGCCTCTCACCAACAAATTCTAAGACCGAGTGAGATATGTACTAGGAGGGGACATTGATGTCTTCAAAGCATGGGAAAAAGATTAAACAAATAAACAATAAGGAAACAAAGACACCAGCACACTTTCAATTCTTAAACGGATTGGATTTCCAAAATAGCCCTTCAAGTCTGATCAAAGACTAACGAATGCATGCTTACCAACAGGGGCAATCGTGTCTTCTCAGGTAGCTGAATGGAAGAAAGATGGTTTTTAGCAAATATACAATAAATAGGAGGCGAAAAATAACAAACTCACAGGCAACAAAAGCAAATACATGAAGCAAATATATGATGGAGAATCATGTTCAATATGACAAATCAACATCTATAACATCAATATGGTAGAGAATCCTCTTCAAAGTGACAAGTCTAAGAATGTTGAAATTGATAGAGACTTTACAAGAGAGAAGATTGAATATAACATTATCAGAATTAATCATGTTTCCTCAAGAGTTCAAATAGCAGACATCTTTATCAAGCCAGTTTCTACACGAGTATTTCAAAATTTAGTTATCAAGCTAGGCTGTATAACTATATACACCAAGCATGAGAGGAGTGTAGAAATCCATAATATAATACTTGTACACACACAAATACACGTACTGTACACACACAAATACACGTACTGTACACACACAAATACTTTTTTTTTTTAAACTTCTGTTTTTTTTTAAACTTCTGTTTTATTCTCTGTTTCTCTCACTCTCTTACAAAGATGATAAAGAAAAGAATACATACATAGAGAAGGCTGTTTCTCCTTGTAATAGTGCCGTTGGGATCCCTGGCAGAAATGTCTGGCACCAACGGTCAAAAAATAAAAACTATCTAATGGTTTCAAACGGATGAAATGGCCCTTCTTTAAGTTCACTTGAATGAACTTTACACATATATATATTTATGTATTTACATTACACTGTGTAATGTGCTATTTATATTTTAACACATATATATAAATATGTTATGTTTCTCTTCTTCGTATGGCCTTTCGAATATAATATTGGTCTGAGCCCCATATGATCGTTGTATATCTTAATACTTTCCCTCAAACTTAATACGTAGAGGAATGCAACTAAGTTTGCAGCATGTATATTTTGAAGTCAGAGAAGCTTTCAACTGGATCAACAATATGATTATCCTCCAATTGATGAACTTCTCATGCCACTGGAATAACACCACAGGGATAATACCTGCACACTAAAACACTCAATAAGTTATATATGAAAAATATTATGATTTGTTTACCTGTTATGACTTCATGGTGTTCTTGAGTTTGGGGAATTTGCATATGTTCTTAAGCCACTTGCAAGAAATGTTAGTGTAAAATCTTTTATCTTGATAACACCTGCAAATGAAATTGTTCTGCTCCTGCAATACATAGTTTAGTAAAAACTCCTGCTATTCCTGCAAGTAAATAGGCACACCTGCAGCCAAGAAATCTTCTTTTGGAAGAATATCTTGAAAAATCGTTAGTACCAGGAACAGGAACAAAGTTCCCAGTATGCAAAAGATACATATATACAAAAGTATAGAGAACGGACTAAAAAATAGATGATGGGAGATGAACAAATTTTCAAAAAACAGAAAATACCGTTTTAGGAAACCATGAAACAAGAAATAAAGCCCACATAGATTCAGACACACAACACCAACCAAGACAAGAGAAGGACTAACAAGACCATACAAGATTGGAGCACATTATCCCTACTTTAATGCTCCGATCTATCTTCAACATAGATTGCTCAAATTGACAAAATGGAGAACAAATTCATAGCAAGGAATAAAAAATGCATCAAGGAATTGTGATGAACAATGAAGATAACACACTAGGAGAACACAACAGATGACACAATATATAAACCAGTCAATCAAGGAAGAGGCAACATGACATTTCTCAACAACATGGATTAATAACTATGCACATGATAGCAATGAGCCTATAAAACACAGAGATATGCACGATTCCCGCAATGAGGATATAAAGGACGCTAATATATACGGCCAATGATCAAGAAGATACAAGTAATGGAAGAAGATAAATGCATTACTCTAAACAGAGACTTTCCATAGAGCAAGTAACATATTATCACATAAAATGGAATCATAACCAGATAGGCAAACTCAGTACAGGCAAACTCTATAACTTTGATGCACCACTGAATTTCACACCAACATGTTCAATAATATTTTGCCCCATTGTACCTAGATATTATGTGAAGATACTGCGATAGCAACTGCAACATAATGAACTTTTAAGGACCTATAGCTGAAAAAAAAAAAAGAACCATTTCAAGTTATTACTTCCTGAAATTTTGCACGAGTTAGACAGAAAGAGCATAATAAGTGGCCAGCCTTGCTTCAGGAAAGAAAAGTTGCAAGAATAGCTTGTTTATTTTTGAGACACCCACATAGGACATATCTCATCACAGTTTGCATTTAGAGCAACTAGACAAGAGCAACTAAAGCAAGAGAAAACTTAGAGCCAAGTGTTGATATACAAAACAAAATAAGTGAATTCAAAAAGCAACATCTATTAGAAAGTAAACACATCATAGCTCACAATTTAATTCCGGCCATCAAAGATATGCACATGTTTCAACTCGCATGATTCCATGAATCATGATATACACCACCAGGTTTAAGAACAACACCATTAAACACGGGTACCTATTATTATTACTTTAGTTCAGCCGTTTCAAAGATCGGTACATGAGTTACCCATGACGTTTGAATCAAACCTATTAGCAAACCTACATTAGAGAACTTGATGTTAATCATCACAAGATAATATTTTCATTTAGCATGCCGGAAACATCATCTAGACCATGCATATGTGACACCACATCATTTATGTTTGGGAAGCAATATCTTCCAAGTGAAATTAAGACATGTATGGCATCAAATAACAATGACAACTTAGGCCTGCTAAGAAAAAAACATCCAGCTCAATAATAATGGCAAGTACGACCTTAACAATAAATGGAATGGCTCAGAGGAGCTAATGTCTATGACTTAGAGGAATACTTCTAGATTATTCGTGTCCATAGCTCACAAGAACCCTTGTCCATTCAAATAAAAATGGAATGGCCAGCAGAGTCCATGTCTATGACTTAGACGAATAATTCTAGATTATTCATGTTCATAGCTCAGAGGGACTCTTGTTTAAACAAAAATTGGCAACAATCGCCTCAAATAACACTAGTTTAAGGACATAGAGGTTCATACTGTGTGAGGTAAAGACCCTCCTTCCTTAAGAAGCAGAACATGCCTCGTCCATTGAGGAACTCTCCTTACTTTCCTTCCAGTCAGCTGAGAGGGCCTCAACATAAAAAATGGCACATAGCTTATAACCGGTCAACAAATATGCTAGGAATGAACATCTATCTCAACAATCACGGCAAAGCTGGAGAAAGAACGACAACTCACCATATAGGCGGTCAATCACAAAGGCAACTAAGACCAATAATAGACAGGACGTCATAAAAAATGTCTTAAATTTCAATGTGTGAGATGCTTTCAACACTCAACTTTCCCAATCAATACTTGACAAACAACTTCAGTAAAACCTTGAACAATGTTGTTATAAGATATATAAAGTTTTAACAAGAACAGAGGACCATGAATGCAACCAACAGGACAACGAATGTACCTGCTCATCAATGACATATGATCCCCAATAAACAGATACCACAATTATTTAAATTATCAATTATAGCAACCATACAAGACAAGGTTCAAATTAAAGCATCAGGAAGATTCAACTTACCATTATATTACACCTGACTTAATGCAAAAAATATTAGTACTATAGAAAACCTTCAGGCCAACTCTCGTTTCAGAAAACATCTTGCCAAACCCTTACTAACAATTCAACATTCACCCAGCCATTTAATCCTGAGGAGTAAACATATACTTCCAAAGGACACAATGCATGATATATATGCACATGTGCACTCAATATGATCACGCAGATGCATATATCCCAACCATTTGATCACACACTGTTCATTAAAGGTATTGAGACAAGAAGAGTAACTATTTTTATTGTATATGCGCATAATACAATACTCACTGGGGATGATTTACAAGGCACAAAGCAAATAACGGAGCAGTTATCTCATACAAGACCTAATATGCTATGCTGTGAGCTTTGAAAGTCAATTTATGCATAATTCTACTAATAAACACAGTAAGGCTGCTATAAGAATTCTCATGTACTTAAAAGTAGACATGAGGTTCACTACCGGATATGAAGCCTTCTTATAGGATAATTTAGTGACTTGGAGGAGCAAAAAGCAATCAGTTGTCTCAATGAGCAATATGTAGAAATTATAGCATATTAGGATAAAATAATATTATTGAGGAAATTATCTCTCCTCACATAGCTATCGTTAGTTACCGTTGTATTGGGATAGAATGTATATATGGTAGTTTGGATTGTAACAGAAGTAAAACTTCAGAGAATATATGATTCTCAGTTCATTCTCCCTTCATTTGTGTTCTTGATTTTGATCCATAAGGTTGATGATTTCTATATGGTATCAGAGCTTTTATGCTCTTGATCAATATACGTCTGTAATCTGTTTTTCAATCTTTTATAAATCTGTGATTCATGTATCTAAAGGCACTTATTCATTCCTGGGTTCTGGTGTATGCAAAATACTTATCTTTATTATCAAAAGAACAACCCGTCTACGTATCGTTTCTTATAAGTCTAACCTTCGCCTACTATGATAAAATCTTTATCTTAAATTGTTCAATCCTAGCATGACACACTAAATATTTATCGACTTAAGGTGTTCTAATTCACCATGCTTCCGCGCGCCATACTGATCCACCATATTTCTTTATTTGGTTATTGAAACCGCTAATTTTCTTAGTTAAATCTCATTTGCACAAGCAACCGCTATTGGTTCATGCTTACTCTATTTCAATTCAAGCCTACTAGATTCAAACCAAATGTTCCGCTGTCAACACTTAACCCACAATTTGGTAATGATATAGTATTGCAAGGCACATATTATAGTCGATTCTCGCATGTCGCTATTGTTCAATACCTCTAATAAGAATAATATCATCGACCGATTTTGATTACCCTACATTCAACATCTTAAGCATAAACTATAAATTCCTTTGTACAATATCCTTAACTAAACTCTCTACCTTATAATGCTAATCGTTATTTAGTTTCTATCATTCTACTAGAAATCATCTCTTAGTATTTATCATACTATTTTAATCCATTTCTTAGTAGCTATGGTCCCAACTTAGACCTAAGTCTGTCCTGATGTTACCGTCCAAGTAGGGACATGGACCTGCTTTACTTTACCCTAATGGTACTGAGTACCATGTTGCAGTTATGGTAAGGCAGCCCGAGTTTCTGCCTAACCTATTAATATGTTAACTAGTGTTTGTAGTGTGGTTAACATTGTAATTCATTCAAATCAATTACATAGCATTCAACTAGGATTACTAAAATCATGGCTTAGAGAGTTATGATCAACCTTAGCCAAGGGAGAATTGTATGGGATATCCTAAGTATACGTGTTTCAAGACCGATCGACTTCTTAAGTTTAGGATCATAACTTATTTCTAGGATCGTTCTTAGCACCATTATTTCTTAAGTCTAAGATCACGTCTTATTTCCAAATCATAATCAGTACCTAATCAACACATTACTAAATCAGTTCTTATATCTAAAGTCAACTCTTAATCGAGATCGTTACTTATGTCTAAGATCGTGACTTATGTTCAGAATCATTGCTTATAACTGAGATCATTACCTACGTTCATGATCATCGCTTATGTCTAGGATTGTGACTTAGAGGCAAAATCGTAGCTTATTTTCTAATATCATGGCCTAATTCTATTTTTCCCCCGTGGATCTAGAGTCATGCTCTGAAGATCGTACTGCCGTCACGTAATGCCTCTTGAACTCATTCTGAAATTAGATCCAAGTGATCGGCGGTGTCAGTTGTGTTGCACCACCAATCCTCTGCATCCGTTTTAGAAGATTCTCAAGTCCGAGTGCGGTGGTGGTGGAGCCTGTGGCTGCCGATGTTGTTGCGCTACAACTAAGGCCATGACCAGTAGTACGTCGGTCAGGGCCTGAGGAAGCACGACCTGCGGTGGAGCCGCCGTTCCTATCGTTCTGCCTTCTTGGCGGCATTTTGCTACGACAAGGCAGTTTTGGCCAAGGACATTTCTGGAAATATATAACTCAAGAAATAGAAAACAGTCAAATACAGATAAACAAAACGAAAATAGAAACCAACCGTGCCCTCAGTCCATCATCACTTAGTCTAAAGCAAACTTATTCTAGGTCAAACTTAGCCTCAGATCATAGCTTACGTCTAGAATCAAACTTAGTCTCAGATGACAGCTTATGTCTAGAATCAAAATTAGTCTCAGATCACATCTTATGTCTAGAATCAAACTTACATCTATGATCAGAACTTAAATCTATAGTTATCTCTTACGTCTAAAATCATTTCTTAATTCTACATTTTCTGCAGTAGATATAGAGTCTCGGCTGTGATACCACCTGTAGAGCCCCGTCCCGAACCCTAGGGTCAGAACCGGTACGCCCCCGTATTCTGCTAAGGGATATACAAGGCGTCTGTATGGACCCCTGCACTTATCAAAACGACAGAGTATTCGATTGCGGAAGCAAAATAAATCAACTCAAAACCCTAAATCGAAAGTAAAATCTACTATCCATCAATAGTCAAAATCAAGTCAACATTCCCTGAACGACATCGTATAGTGCGTAAAATGAAATCCCTAAGCTAAGTCCTCAAATGAAATAATAAATAAAATAAATTTCTCTATTCCTCGATCCTCAATCTTCAAACAATCTCTACGAGTCCCAATGAGCCCACTCGGAATCCTCTCCAACACATATGTAATCGTACCCTGAATCGTCTGCAATAAAACAAAACGAACGGTGTGAGCGACAAAAAGTCACTCAGTAGGTACCTGCCTGCATCGGCCCTGTGAGATCATACATGCTAGGACAGAAGTGAAATACATGAGTACGGTAATACGAAAATAGACTGTCCATGTTTTCGCAAATCCGTATAACGATCATAACTTCTTAAAACAGTCAAAACACATAATCATGCGAAATGAGCGTGAAATGCAATGTCACATACGTGATGCATGATAAACCTACATTCTCGGAAACATTCATCTAATCGTGCAATGCATGATCCCGGTACCTAACAGAACATAAAGGAACAACGCAGATATGCAACTTAGGTCTCGCATATCCTAACAGAACAGAACGAAACATATATGCAATCTCGTGATGCATGAATGCACAGAATCACATTCGGAATCCTTCATTTACTTTCCTTTTTCTTTTTATTATTCTTTTTTTTCGTTCTCCGATCCTTCCCCTGACAACTTCTTTCCTTTTACTCATTCCCTTCAGCCCTCAATTCTTACGATTCCTGCGACCTTTTTTTCTATGTCCTTAGACTTTCAACTTTCGTCCCTCTCCCTCACCCCAGGTCCCCCAGCTGCTCCCACACCTCAGCTGCACCCCTCTTAGCCCCACACCCAAGGCACACCCCTTCCCTCACCACCCTCTCAGCCGCCCCCTGACTAGCGCGCCCCCTCCCTCAGCCCCACACTTTCAATCTGGCAGCACGTGGCCATAGAGCACCACCACCGGCCACGCGCCGCCGCCACCAACACCTCTTCTTCTAATTTCGTTATTCATATATACATCAAAAAATACAATCTTTTCCAAGTTGACCATACGAAAATAGCATCATACATACATACATATACGGTCATATGTACAGATATACAATTCATCACATACACATATAACCTAATAATCAAACATCTATACAATCACAAATACTGATGCACGATCTCGTTTCATAAAGAAATTAAAGATTCTTGTTTGTTTCATTTAACGGATGTTAAGGGGCACCTACCTGGTAATTGATACGCGTAGAAGGGTTGATCGAGGCAGGTACTCCTCCCCAAACTGGCGGCTTTGGTTTTGGAAGCAGGAAGAAAATCGTTCTTTTCCCTTGGAAGAGTGGCGACCGTATGTTATTATGAGGGGAGGATGAGACTTCACGTGATTAAATAGAAATTTGATTAGGATTTAAGGGAAAATTTCCTAATCAAATTAGATTTAATAATTAATTAGACCCTAATGACCCTTTTGCCCCTTTTTTAAAAAAATAGGATATAACATTCTCCCCCTTTTTACAAAAAGTTTCGTCCTCAAACTTGTGCGCTACGTAATCATTAACTTAGTATAGTCCTACATAATTCATTTACCTAGATCATGACCAATCTTAGTATCCCTTGCGTGTTCCGATATGTTACCCATTGCACTTCTTCGATACAGGACTAAGTCATCAATTCATTCAGTGTGTATATTTACAATGTAATCTTTAAATCCATCGTCCTCCGCCTGATAGATCGTAACTTATTCTTTCTATTGTTCTCCAATCAACCTTAAGGGTATCGTCACTATACTGACTTCATAACTTAATCATCGGTCTATATCATACTTATATTTGCTATCATGAGCAACCCTCTATAATCAATTCTTAGGTGTAGTACAATCTTTAACTTAACGCCTTGATCACAAGACTCATCCCTGAAGCTGTATGTATTTTTTTTAGAATATGTTACTCTAGTACAATTTAATTTAGTCATCACTAGCATCTCACAAGATGATCTAGTCCTTATAAGGTTCAATCCTTACTTGATTCTCTATAATTAGCGCTTACAAACTTTCACTTATACTACTTGACGTGTATCATTCATCTTATTGCAATCTACAATACCGGATTCTTAAACTTATCACATATAATTCATCCCCTAAGTAATTAACCATACTATCATCCTTTGTGTATGTCAATGTGGTAACCGTTACCCTTCCTTAACACAACCAAGTCTTCAAAATCAGTTCTTATATACTTACGAACTAGTTTTATGATCATATCTTAATTTCTCAAAGATATAGTCAGCATCCTAGTATACGAAATATGTGTATGACATATCTTTTTCAAGTTAAAAGAAAAGTAGCTTACGTAGCTATACTAGATTTGTATTCGCAACGCGATATCTCAAATGACCATTTTAAAAACGATAATATAACTTTTTCGCAAGACATTTTGGTAAAATTGCGTCAAAACAGTTGAAAACTTAATAATGTAAGGTTTTTGAAACAATTTGAATATGGTACCTTCCGTTTTCAAAAACAGGTATATATTTTGAAAGCTACCTTTTTTTCCACAAAACTTAAGTTTCATCGCAAGCGGGTAAATAACTTCGAAAACATTTAAAAACGGTTAAACTACTTGCGATATCGGTAGTCGTCAAATTAAATTAATTTTGACTACAAAAATAGATTTAACAAAAACAGAAATTAAAAATTATGCAAGAAATATATGTAAACAAATAGTTTTTGCAAGAACATCAATATTTAAAAGTTTTCCCTTGTTTCAAGGTCGTAAAAAGAATTTAAATTTTTTATTAGGCTGATTTACAAGTACAAAACAAAAATTAGCCTCGTAAAGTTTAGTAGACTATATAAAGAAATGTGACTTCATAAGGTATTTTCGAAAATAAAATGTGTTTTGAAGTCCCTGTAAAATATAGGTATAACTCAGTATATGTGCTTATATAAAATATTTATCTGCTAGAGAAATAATAATCCAATATTTCGTATACTTTCTATAATCCATCTTTATTTTCAAAAGAACAACCCGTCTACGTATCGTTTCTTATAAGTATAACCTTCGCCTACAATGATAAATCTTTATTTTAAATTGTTCAATCCTAGCATGACACACTAAATATTTATCGACTTAAGGTGTTCTAATTCACCATGCTTCCGCGCGCCATACTGATCCACCATATTTCTTTACTTGGTTATTGGAACCGCTAATTTTCATAGTTAAATCTCACCAGCACAAGCAACCGCTATTGGTTCATGCTTACTCTATTTCAGTACAAGCGTACTAGACTCAAACCAAATGTTCTGCTGTCAACACTTAACCCACAATTTGGTAATGATATATTATTCCAAGGCACATATTATAGTCGATTCTGGCATGTCGCTATTGTTCAATACCTCTAATAAGATAATATCGTCGAACTATTTTGATTACCCTACATTCAACATCTTAACCCTAGACTATAAATTCCTTTGTACAATATCCTTAACTAAACTCTACCGATTATAACGCTAATCGTTATTTAGTTTCTATCATTCTACTATAAATCATCTCTTAGTATTTATCATACTATTATAATCCATTTCTTAGTAGCTATGGTCCCAACTTAGACCTAAGTCTGCCCTGATGTTACCGTCCAAGTAGGGACATGGACCCGCTTTACTTTACCCTAATGGTACCGAGTACCATGTTGCAGCTATGGTAAGGCAGCCCGAGTTACTGCCTACCCTATTAATATGTTAACTAACGTCTGTAGTGTGGTATTCTGGTTAACATTGTAATTCATTCAAATCAATTACACAGCATTCAACTAGGATTACTAAAATCATTGCTTAGAGAGTTATGATCAACCTTAGACAAGGGAGAATTGTATCGGATATCCTAAGTATACGTGTTTCAAGACCGATCGACTTCTTAAGTTTAGGATCATAACTTATTTCTAGTATCGTTCTTAGCATCATTATTTCTTAAGTCTAAGATCACGTCTTATTTCCAAATCATAATCAGTACCTAATCAACACATTACTAAATCAGTTCTTATATCTAAAGTCAACTCTTAATCGAGATCGTTACTTATGTCTAAGATCGTGACTTATTCAGAATCATTACCTTATAAATCTGAGATCATTACCTACGTTCATGATCATCGCTTATGTCTAAGATTGTGACTTAGAGGCAAAATCGTAGCTTATTTTCTAATATCATGGCCTAATTCTACATTTCCCCGTGGATCTAGAGTCAAGCTCTGAAGATCGTACTGTCGTCACGTAATACCTCTTGAACTCATTCTGAAATTAGATCCAAGTGATCGGCGATGTCAGTTGTGTTGCACCACCACTCCTCTGCATCTGTTTTAGAAGAGTCTCAAGTCCGAGCGGTGGTGGTGGAGCTTGTGGTTGCCGATGTTGTTGCGCTACAACTTAGGCCATGACCAGTAGTGCGTCGGTCAGGGCCTGAGGAAGCACGACCTGCGGTGGAGCCGCCATTCCTATCGTTCTGCCTTCTTGGCGGCATTTTGCAACAACAAGGAAATATTCAGTTTTGGCCAAGGGCATTTCAGGAAATATATAACTCAACAAATAGAAAACAGTCAAATACAGATAAACAAAACGAAAATAGAAACCAACCGTGCCCTCAGTCCGATCATCACTTAGTCTAAAGCAAACTTATTCTAGGTCAAACTTAGTCTCAGATCATAGCTTATGTCTAGAATCAAACTTACTCTATTATCAGAACTTAAATCTTAGTTATCTCTTACGTCTAAAATCATTTCTTAATTCTACGTTTTCTGCAGTAGATATAGAGTCTCGGCTGTGATACCACCTGTAGAGCCCCGTCCCGAACCCTAGGGTCAGAACCGGTACGCCCGCCGTATTCTGCTAAGGGATATACAAGGCGTCTGTATGGACCCCTGCACTTATCAAAACGACAGAGTATTCGATTGCGGAAGCAAAATAAATCAACTCAAAACCCTAAATCGAAAGTAAAATCTACTATCCATCAATAGTCAAAATCAAGTCAACATTCCCTGAACGACATCGTATAGTGCGTAAAATGAAATCCCTAAGCTAAGTCCTCAAATGAAATAATAAATAAAATAAATTTCTCTATTCCTCGATCCTCAATCTTCAAACAATCTCTACGAGTCCCAATGAGCCCACTCGGAATCCTCTCCAACACATATGTAATCGTACCCTGAATCGTCTGCAATAAAACAAAACGAACGGTGTGAGCGACAAAAAGTCACTCAGTAGGTACCCTGCCTGCATCGGCCCTGTGAGATCATACATGCTAGGACAGTAGTGAAATACATGAGTACGGTAATACGAAAATAGACTGTCCATGTTTTCGCAAATCCGTATAACGATCATAACTTCTTAAAACAGTCAAACACATAATCATGCGAAATGAGCGTGAAATGCAATGTCACATACGTGATGCATGATAAACCTACATTCTCGGAAACATTCATCTAATCGTGCAATGCATGATCCCGGTACCTAACAGAACATAAAGGAACAACGCAGATATGCAACTTAGGTCTCGCATATCCTAACAGAACAGAACGAAACATATATGCAATCTCGTGATGCATGAATGCACAGAATCACATTCGGAATCCTTCATTTACTTTCCTTTTTCTTTTTATTATTCTTTTTTTCGTTCTCCGATCCTTCCCCTGACAACTTCTTTCCTTTTACTCATTCCCTTTAGCCCTCAATTCTTACGATTCCTGCGACCTTTTTTTCTATGTCCTTAGACTTTCAACTTTCGTCCCTCTCCCTCACCCCCAGGTCCCCCAGCTGCTCCCCACCTCAGCTGCACCCCCTTAGCCCCACACCCAAGGCACACCCCTCCCTCACCACCACCCTCTCAGCCGCCCCTGACTAGCGCGCCCCCTCCCTCAGCCCCACACTTTCAATCCGGCAGCGCGTGGCCATAGCCCACCACCACCGGCCACGCGCCGCCGCCACCAACACCTCTTCTTCTAATTTCATTATTCATATATACATCCAAAAATACAATCTTTTCCAAGTTGACCATACGAAATAGCATCATACATACATATATATACGGTCATATGTACAGATATACAATTCATCACATACACATATAATCTAATAATCAAGCATCTATACAATCACAAACTGATGCACGATCTCGTTTCATAAAGAAATTAAAGATTCTTGTTTGTTTCATTTAACGGATGTTAAGGGGGCACCTACCTGGTAATTGATACGCGTAGAAGGGTTGATCGAGGCGGGTACTCCTCCCCAAAACTGGCGGCTTTGGTTTTGGAAGCAGGAAGAAAATCGTTCTTTTCCCTTGGAAGAGTGGTGACCGTATTATGAGGGGAGGATGAGACTTCACGTGATTAAATAGAAATTTGATTAGGGTTTTAAGGAAAATTTCCTAACCAAATTAGATTTAATAATTAATTAGACCCTAATGACCCTTTTGCCCCTTTTTTAAAAAAATAGGATATAACATTCTCCCCCTTTTTACAAAAAGTTTCGTCCTCGAAACTTGTGCGCTACGTAATCATTAACTTAGTATAGTCTACATAATTCATTTACCTAGATCATGACCAATCTTAGTATCCCTTGCGTGTTCCGATATGTTACCCATTGCACTTCTTCGATACAGGACTAAGTCATCAATTTTCAGTGTGTATATTTACAATGTAATCTTTAAATCCATCGTCCTCCGCCTGATAGATCGTAACTTTCTTTCTATTGTTCTCCAATCAACCTTAAGGGTATCGTCACTATACTGACTTCATAACTTAATCATCGGTCTATATCATACTTATATTTGCTATCATGAGCAACCCTCTATAATCAATTCTTAGGTGTAGTACAATCTTTAACTTAACGCCTTGATCACAAGACTCATCCCTGAAGCTGTATGTATTTTTTAGAATATGTTGTACTCTAGTACAATTTAATTTAGTCATCACTAGCATCTCACAAGATGATCTAGTCCTTATAAGGTTCAATCCTTACTTGATTCTCTATAATTAGCGCTTACAAACTTTCACTTATACTACTTGACGTGTATCATTCATCTTATTGCAATCTACAATACCGGATTCTTAAACTTATCACATATAATTCATCCCCTAAGTAATTAACCATACTATCATCCTTTGTGTATGCAATGTGGTAACCGTTACCCTTCCTTAACACAACCAAGTCTTCAAAATCAGTTCTTATATACTTACGAACTAGTTTTATGATCATATCTTAATTTCTCAAAGATATAGTCAGCATCCTAGTATACGAAATATGTGTATGACATATCTTTCTTCAAGTTAAAAGAAAAGTAGCTTACGTAGCTATACTAGATTTGTATTCGCAACGCGATATCTCAAATGACCATTTTAAAAACGATAATATAACTTTTTCGCAAGACATTTTGGTAAAATTGCGTCAAAACAGTTGAAAACTTAATAATGTAAGGTTTTATGAAACAATTTGAATATGGTACCTTCCGTTTTCAAAAACAGGTATATATTTTGAAAGCTACCTTTTTTTCCACAAAACTTAAGTAAGTTCATCGCAAGCGGGTAAATAACTTCGAAAACATTTAAACGGTTAAACTACTTGCGATATCGGTAGTCGTCAAATTAAATTAATTTTGACTACAAAAATAGATTTAACAAAAACAGAAATTAAAAATATTATGCAAGAAATATATGTAAACAAATAGTTTTTGCAAGAACATCAATATTTTAAAAGTTTTCCCTTGTTTCAAGGTCGTAAAAAGAATTTAAATTTTTTATTAGGCTGATTTACAAGTACAAAAACAAAAATTAGCCTCGTAAAGTTTAGTAGACTATATAAAGAAATGTGACTTCATAAGGTATTTTCGAAAATAAAATGTGTTTTGAAGTCCCTGTAAAATATAGGTATAACTCAGTATATGTGCTTATATAAAATATTATATCTGCTAGAGAAATAATAATCCAATATTTCGTATACTTTCTATAATCCATCTTTATTTTCAAAAGAACAACCCGTCTACGTATCGTTTCTTATAAGTATAACCTTCGCCTACAATGATAAAATCTTTATTTTAAATTGTTCAATCCTAGCATGACACACTAAATATTTATCGACTTAAGGTGTTCTAATTCACCATGCTTCCGCGCGCCATACTGATCCACCATATTTCTTTACTTGGTTATTGGAACCGCTAATTTTCATAGTTAAATCTCACCAGCACAAGCAACCGCTATTGGTTCATGCTTACTCTATTTCAGTACAAGCGTACTAGACTCAAACCAAATGTTCTGCTGTCAACACTTAACCCACAATTTGGTAATGATATATTATTCCAAGGCACATATTATAGTCGATTCTGGCATGTCGCTATTGTTCAATACCTCTAATAAGACTAATATCGTCGAACTATTTTGATTACCCTACATTCAACATCTTAACCCTAGACTATAAATTCCTTTGTACAATATCCTTAACTAAACTCTACCGATTATAACGCTAATCGTTATTTAGTTTCTATCATTCTACTATAAATCATCTCTTAGTATTTATCATACTATTATAATCCATTTCTTAGTAGCTATGGTCCCAACTTAGACCTAAGTCTGCCCTGATGTTACCGTCCAAGTAGGGACATGGACCCGCTTTACTTTACCCTAATGGTACCGAGTACCATGTTGCAGCTATGGTAAGGCAGCCCGAGTTACTGCCTACCCTATTAATATGTTAACTAACGTCTGTAGTGTGGTATTCTGGTTAACATTGTAATTCATTCAAATCAATTACACAGCATTCAACTAGGATTACTAAAATCATTGCTTAGAGAGTTATGATCAACCTTAGACAAGGGAGAATTGTATCGGATATCCTAAGTATACGTGTTTCAAGACCGATCGACTTCTTAAGTTTAGGATCATAACTTATTTCTAGTATCGTTCTTAGCATCATTATTTCTTAAGTCTAAGATCACGTCTTATTTCCAAATCATAATCAGTACCTAATCAACACATTACTAAATCAGTTCTTATATCTAAAGTCAACTCTTAATCGAGATCGTTACTTATGTCTAAGATCGTGACTTATAACTGAGATCATTACCTACGTTCATGATCATCGCTTATGTCTAAGATTGTGACTTAGAGGCAAAATCGTAGCTTCTTTTCTAATATCATGGCCTAATTCTACATTTCCTCCGTGGATCTAGAGTCATGCCCTGAAGATCGTACTGTCGTCACGTAATGCCTCTTGAACTCATTCTGAAATTAGATCCAAGTGATCGGCGGTGTCAGTTGTGTTGCACCACCAATCATCTGCATCCGTTTTAGAAGAGTCTCAAGTCCGATTGCGGTGGTGGTGGAGCCTGTGGCTGCCAATGTTGTTGCGCTACAACTTAGGCCATGACCAGTAGTGCGTCGGTCAGGGCTTGAGGAAGCACGACCTGCGGTGGAGCCGCCGTTCCTATCGTTCTGCCTTCTTGGCGGCATTTTGCTACGACAAGGCAGTTTTGGCCAAGGGCATTTCTGGAATATAACTCAAGAAATAGAAAACAGTCAAATACAGATAAACAACGAAAATAGAAACCAACCGTGCCCTCAGTCCGATCATCACTTAGTCTAAAGCAAACTTATTCTAGGTCAAACTTAGTCTCAGATCATAGCTTACGTCTAGAATCAAACTTAGTCTCAGATGACAGCTTATGTCTGGAATCAAAATTAGTCTCAGATCACATCTTATGTCTAGAATCAAACTTACATCTATGATCAGAACTTAAATCTATAGTTATCTCTTACGTCTAAAATCATTTCTTAATTCTACGTTTTCTGCAGTAGATATAGAGTCTCGGCTGTGATACCACCTGTAAAGCCCCGTCCCGAACCCTAGGGTCAGAACCGGTACGCCCGCCGTATTCTGCTAAGGGATATACAAGGCGTCTGTATGGACCCCTGCACTTATCAAAACGACAGAGTATTCGATTGCGGAAGCAAAATAAATCAACTCAAAACCCTAAATCGAAAGTAAAATCTACTATCCATCAATAGTCAAAATCAAGCCAACATTCCCTGAACGACATCGTAGTGCGTAAAATGAAATCCCTAAGCTAAGTCCTCAAATGAAATAATAAATAAAATAAATTTCTCTATTCCTCGATCCTCAATCTTCAAACAATCTCTACGAGTCCCAATGAGCCCACTCGGAATCCTCTCCAACACATATGTAATCGTACCCTGAATCGTCTGCAATAAAACAAAACGAACGGTGTGAGCGACAAAAAGTCACTCAGTAGGTACCCTGCCTGCATCGGCCCTGTGAGATCATACATGCTAGGACAGTAGTGAAATACATATGAGTACGGTAATACGAAAATAGACTGTCCATGTTTTCGCAAATCCGTATAACGATCATAACTTCTTAAAACAGTCAAAACACATAATCATGCGAAATGAGCGTGAAGTGCAATGTCACATACGTGATGCATGATAAACCTACATTCTCGGAAACATTCATCTAATCGTGCAATGCATGATCCCGGTACCTAACAGAACATAAAGGAACAACGCAGATATGCAACTTAGGTCTCGCATATCCTAACAGAACAGAACGAAACATATATGCAATCTCGTGATGCATGAATGCACAGAATCACATTCGGAATCCTTCATTTACTTTCCTTTTCTTTTATTATTCTTTTTTTCGTTCTCCGATCCTTCCCCTGACAACTTCTTTCCTTTTACTCATTCCCTTTAGCCCTCAATTCTTACGATTCCTGCGACCTTTTTTTTCTATGTCCTTAGACTTTCAACTTTCGTCCCTCTCCCTCACCCCCAGGTCCCCCAGCTGCTCCCACCCCTCAGCTGTACCCCCCTTAGCCCCACACCCAAGGCACACCCCCTACCCACCACACCACCCCCTCCCTCACCACCCTCTCAGCCGCCCCCTGACTAGCGCGCCCCCTCCCTCAGCCCCACACTTTCAATCCGGCAGCGCGTGGCCATAACCCACCACCACCGGCCACGCCGCCCACCAACACCTCTTCTTCTAATTTCATTATTCATATATACATCCAAAATACAATCTTTTCCAAGTTGACCATACGAAAATAGCATCATACATACATACATATACGGTCATATATACAGATATACAATTCATCACATACACATATAATCTAATAATCAAGCATCTATACAATCACAAATACTGATGCACGATATATAATCAAAATACTAATAATCAAGCATCTATACAATCACTTAAGGTGTTCTAATTCACCATGCTTCCGCGCGCCATACTGATCCACCATATTTCTTTACTTGGTTATTGGAACCGCTGATTTTCATAGTTAAATCTCACCAGCACAAAGCAACCGCTATTGGTTCATGCTTACTCTATTTCAGTACAAGCGTACTAGACTCAAACCAAATGTTCTGCTGTCAACATTTAACCCACAATTTGGTAATGATATATTATTCCAAGGCACATATTATAGTCGATTCTGGCATGTCGCTATTGTTCAATACCTCTAATAAGACTAATATCGTCGAACTATTTTGATTACCCTACATTCAACATCTTAACCCTAGACTATAAATTCCTTTGTACAATATCCTTAACTAAACTCTACCGATTATAACGCTAATCGTTATTTAGTTTCTATCATTCTACTATAATCATCTCTTAGTATTTATCATACTATTATAATCCATTTCTTAGTACCTATGGTCCCAACTTAGACCTAAGTCTGCCCTGATGTTACCGTCCAAGTAGGGACATGGACCCGCTTTACTTTACCCTAATGGTACCGAGTACCATGTTGCAGCTATGGTAAGGCAGCCCGAGTTACTGCCTACTCTATTAATATGTTAACTAACGTCTATAGTTGGTATTCTGGTAAACATTGTAATTCATTCAAATCAATTACACAGCATTCAACTAGGATTACTAAATCATTGCTTAGAGAGTTATGATCAACCTTAGACAAGGGAGAATTGTATCGGATATCCTAAGTATACGTGTTTCAAGACCGATCGACTTCTTAAGTTTAGGATCATAACTTATTTCTAGTATCGTTCTTAGCATCATTATTTCTTAAGTCTAAGATCACGTCTTATTTCCAAATCATAATCAGTACCTAATCAACACATTACTAAATCAGTTCTTATATCTAAAGTCAACTCTTAATCGAGATCGTTACTTATGTCTAAGATCATGACTTATGTTCAGAATCATTGCTTATATGATCATCGCTTATGTCTAAGATTGTGACTTAGAGGCAAAATCGTAGCTTATTTTCTAATATCATGGCCTAATTCTACATTTCCCCCGTGGATCTAGAGTCATGCCCTGAAGATCGTACTGTCGTCACGTAATGCCTCTTGAACTCATTCTGAAATTAGATCCAAGTGATCGGCGGTGTCAGTTGTGTTGCACCACCAATCCTCTGCATCCAGTTTAGAAGAGTCTCAAGTCCGATTACGGTGGTGGTGGAGCCTGTGGCTTCCGATGTTGTTGCGCGACAACTTAGGCCATGACCAGTAGTGCGTCGGTCAGGGCCTGAGGAAGCACGACCTGCGGTGGAGCCGTCGTTCCTATCGTTCTGCCTTGTAATGCAATCATTTTCTACTAAAAATATGTTCATAGATGGTTCAGTGTAATGCCAAAACAAACTTAACAGTCATACACTATAAGGAGAGCTGAAATTAGAGAGTACCTTCGTAATTATTTGCACTAGCTCTTCTTCTGGCATTGTCATTATGTTTGAAGTGATGTCATGACACTATTTGAAGTGCTCTCCAGACCTCCAGCGCAATCTTTATCTAGGCGCACATTTATCAGTAAATTTTTGCATCAGAAATACAAGCATCAACAGACAATCAACTACATAAGAGCCAACAAACTCCTAAAGCTCAGGTTTTACCAAAATTTCTTTCAACCTCGGTTGCATGAAATATTCTAGAAAATACAGAGCCATTCAGCACTTGTACTTCCACATCACCCCCTATAAGGCAACTAGTCAAATAACCCGAACGATCGCGTGAATCACCTCCTCCTTGGCCTGAAATAAGTGAAGTAAGAAGCACATACATGAGACTGCAATAAACAAGAGTAACGTACCAATCTCACCTACATTAGCCTCAGACCGAGGCTGTACAGCTTGATTCGAACTCATTTTACAATATTTTCTATCATATGCACACTCTACTTATACCTCTTGAGATTCCTTGATTACAGAAGATACAGAGCCACCCAGCACTTGTACTGGATGGCTTAACGCCCTATAAGGCAACTAGTCAAATAAACCAAACGATCACGTGAACCACCTCCTCCTTGGCCTGAAATAAGTGAAGTAAGAAGCACATACATGAGACTGCAATAAACAAGAGTAACGTATCAATCTCACCTACATTAGCCGCAGATCGAGGCTACACAGCTTGATTCGAACTCATTTTAGTATTTCCTCTATCATATGCACACTCTATTTATACCCCTGAGATTCCTTGATTACTTAATCCTGTTGATTCAGATACTGACTCTAGCAATGAGTATTTGCCTTTATCGTACAAACATTTAGGGTATAAAGAACATTATGCTAACAGGAAACAGAGACAAGAGTGAAATATGACTTTCGACAAACTATCAAGGAGGCACACAAATACATACACACATATACACACACATACATACATAGATACGTATATAAACATAGAAATAAGTTAAAGGTTAAAAAAACATGCGTTAGTAGACATCATCATCATCACATCCGTACCCAGTATATCTCACCGACACCAAAACCTATCGCTAGGGTATGGGGATGGTAATTGGTAGGCAAACAATACCTCTGTCCCAAGAGATAGAGAGTCTGCTTCCAGTGAGACCACCGGCTCTATATGTACGCGCATAAATATAATAATAGATATATGATGTGCTAGTGTTAGTGAGGAAATTCAGAAAATACAAAGAAGAGGTTTTCAATATTAAAATACACATTACATGCATATGTACATGTAATGTAAATAGCGGTAAAACATAAACAAACAAATGCAAAGTCAATCTAAAGCGTAGATAGTGTCTACGCCTATCTATGTCCCTAAATCTCTAAGGTGTCCCTATATATGACCTATAACTCGTTAACCTTAATCTTATGTCTCCATGAGCTTTTATCCTGGACCATGTCCTCAGAAAGGTGCAAATCTAGTAGGTCGTGCCTAATCTGCTTATCCCAAGTCAGTTTGGGTCTGCCTTTACTTCTGTTTCCCTCTATAATGAGGCTTTCAATTGATCTGATCGACGTCGTTGTCTGTCTCTGCATGACATGGCCAAACCACCACCTCATCTTCCCTCCCTTATCTTATCGGCTATACTATCCACGCCTAACCTTTCTCAAAATACCTCGTTTCTGATCCGGTCTAGCTTTGTATGCCCACACATCTATCTTAACATTTTCATCTCTGCCACTTCCATCTTTTGTAATTGTGACCTCTTGATGGCCCAACAGTCCGTCCCATATAGCATCGCCGGCCGCACTGCCACCTTATAAAATTTTCCCTTTAATTTAGTTGGAAAATTATTGTCACACAGCACTTCTGAGGCCGCCCTCCATCTACACCAGCCTGCTTGAACTCGATGTGCTACATCATTATCTATGTCGCCATTCTGCTGCACAAATGATCCTAGGTACTTAAACTTACTTACTTGTGGTACCACTTGACCATCGATTGTAAGCTGGCTATCCTCGCTGTCTGCTACGCCGCTGAAGTCGCAGTGCAGATACTCGGTCTTAGAACGGCTAATCTTTAAGCCTTTTCTCTCTAAAACACCTCTCCATTGCTCTACTCTAATACTCAGGGTATGTATACTTTCTGCGACTAATACAATATCGTCAGCAAAAAGCATACACCACGGAACTGCCTCCTGTATCTGCTTTGACAACTCGTCTAGGACAACTGCAAAAAGAAATGGGCTCAATGCAGACCCTTGATGGAGACCGAACTCCACCGGAAAGAATTCTGTATTCCCCACACCGTACGAACGTTTTTTTTGTCCTAGCATACATATCTCTAATTATGTCTATATACTTCATAGAGATCCCTCTTGCCTCCAGACTATCCCAGATCAGGCTACGTATCATATGCTTTTTCAAGATCGATGAAAATCATAAGTAAATCACGCTTCCTCGCCCTATACTTCTCCATTAATCTCCTGAGAATGTGTATTGCTTCCGTAATTGACCTTCCTAGCATAAAACCAAATTGGTTCACCGTAACCTGAGTTTCTCTCCTAATTCGAGTGTCGATTACTCTCTCTCATAACTTCATGGTATGGCTTAGCAACTTAATCCCTCTATAGTTCACACAACATTGTGCGTCTCTTTCGTTCTTATATAGGGGGACCACGACACTCTTTCTCCACTCATCTGGCATCTTACCTGTCTTGTAAATATGGTTGAACATAGTATTAGCCATTGAACCCCTTCCTCTCCCAAATACTTCCACGCCTCAATGGGTATTATCTAGACCGACTGCTTTAGCTCTTCCCATCTTCTTCAGTGCTCTCATCACCTCTCCTTGTGTTATGCTCTGACAGTCGGAGTTATTATGTTGGTGTCGTTGGTTAGTGATGCTTTCTCGTTCTTCGTAGTCGGCACTACCGCCGTTGAAAAGATTGTGAAAGTATGTTTGCCATTTCAACTTGATGTCTTGTACCTCGACTAACACATGTCCATCATCTCCTTTTATAAACTGCCTCCTAAGTCCTGCCTCTTCTAATCCCTAGCTTTGGCAATCTTGAACATATCCTGCTCTCTGTCTTTTGTTTCTAGTCTTTCATACATCCTTTTATAAACTGCAGTCTTTGCTTCTGTCACTGCCTTCTTTGCCTCCTTCCTGGCGATTTTGTAATTCTCCTCCAATCTCACTCTCTTTCCTATTTGTGCAGCTTAACAGCTCTCTAAAAATCCTTTGTTTGTCTTTTATTTTTTTGTTGTATATCCTCGTTCCACCACCATGTCTCTTTACGTACAGACGTCTTTCCTGTTGTTATCCCAAATGTTTCTCTTGCCGCGTGAGTAATATTTGTCGATATAGCCTCCCACGTCTGATTTGTGTCACCACCCAGACGATCTAGTTTCACGGAGATGACCTTGTCTCTGAATATATTAATTTTTTCGTCTTTCAAACTTCCCCATCGAATCATGGGTGGGAATTTTCCAACCCCCTTACTCTGCTTTTGGCTCAATGCTATAACTACCACTAATAAGCGGTGTTGCGTCATTGCTGTCTCCCCTGGTATAACCCTTGTAGTCCCTCCACAACCGTCGGTCTTCGTGCCTTATCAGAAAATAGTCGATCTGCGTGTTACGTCCACCGTTGTTAAAAGTGATCAAATGCGATTCTTTTTTCTTAAAAAACGAGTTTATAATGCCTAGGTCATGGGCCTGCTAGATCTAGCAGATTTCTACCCTGTTCGGTTTTATCTCCATAGCAAAACCCGCCATGTGCCGACTGAAAACCATCGGTATCCTTTCCAATGTGCCCATTAAAATCACCTCCGATACAAATTTGTTTCTACCTGGTATTGACTTTAACACTACATCTAAGCAATCCCAAAACTCTTTCTTCTCCTGTTCTCCTAGTCTCACTTGGGGTGCGTAGGCGCAGATCACTGCCATTATCTCCTTATTTGATACTAACTTCAACACCATAATTATATCATTATATCTAATCACATCAATCACGTTAGTGTGTAATTCTAACTTTACTAGAAATCCTACCCCATTCTTGGTCCCATCTGACCCCGAATACAACAACTTACTCATTACACTCTTTACCTTTACTCCCTCTCCACCTAGTCTTTTGGAGGCATGCTACATCTATCTTACGTCTCTCAAGTGTATCTACAACCTTTAACAATTTACCACTCAAGGTTCCTACATTCCAAGAGGCTACCCTTAGACTATCTTTTTCCTTCCCCTTACCTACACCCCTCTTCCTTATACATGGCCTCACGGAAAAATCATAACGTCTTCCATCAATTATTGCAACTAAAACTAAAAATCCAAGGTATGCTACTGACGCCGAAAGTTTGAAACTAAACGTAAACAATTAAAATTACTTACCAATGATAACAGACAAATAAAATTATATCACCTGGTTGGATTGTGGCACACCAAGATCTAAAGCGACTGTGAATACGGCTCTACGTTTACCAGTGAGAAAGAAAGGGGGATAGCGGCAGTGTGTATCTCAATAAATGGAAAACAATACCCAAGAAATGGAAAACAATATCTAAGAAACTCAGTAAAACCAAGAAAATAAAACCTGCAACAAGAATGATTTAGGAAGAAAATAAGAAGGCAAAACTAAACTCCTAACCAGTCGACTTTGGAGATGCAAGCCAGAAACACCACACAACCTACAGAAATCACTTCTTTACCAGACCCAAAGAGGAACTCACGAAATGAATAAATAAGATCAAAAACGCCAAAAAAAAAGAAAATGCCAAAGCAGATGAAAATCAATGATAATAAAAGATGAAATATCAAAAAAAAGATGAAGATAGCCGATGGAATAAATAGAAAAGAATAATGATATCCTTATCTGGACTATGAAGATCTGAAGTGGTGATGGTAGCGGTGGCGACACGGAAAGTGTGGGGAAGAAAAAGGATTACGGATGCTCCAAATGTTGTAACTGCTCAGAAGAATCCAGATACTCGGATGAGCATTCATCGGAAAATAGATACGGGAACGATGTTAGTAAATGCATTTGACGAAATTTAGTGACAAACACCAAGCCACCACTTGAAGGAGGCATCAATAGACTTCAACAGTAATCTAAATTGACTTCAACAAAAAGAATGCAAGGTAATTATAAAAAACACATCAAATTTGAGTACTGATAATCTAAATTGACTTAATTGACTCAATCACCTATTCAGCAATCATCAATATATTTTCCAATTTAGGACATTCAGGATCATCGTCGTCAGGGACCCAGGGTTTCAGCTCCCCATCCATGTCAACACGCCAAGACTTCGATATCAAGGAATCTATCAGAATATCCGACTAACATACCGGAGCTCACTTGCCAATCCACTCCTTGCTAAGGCCACATCCTGCATCGATTTTCAAATGATTGAAATGAATGGTTGAATGGAATCCAAAACCATGAAAACCAATAACGTAAAAAATGCCAAATATATGTTCATATATGGTTCAGCGTAATGCCAAAACAAACTTTGCATCATACACTATAAGGAGAGCCGAAATCAGAGATACCTTCCCAATTATTTGCACGAGCTCCTCCTGGTATTGTCATTATGTTTGAAGGATGTCATAACACTATCTGAAGTGCTCTCCACCTCCAGCACAATTTTATCTAGGCGCACATTTATCAGTATAATTTCTACATCAGAAATACAAGCATCAACAGATAATCAACTACATAAGAGCCAACAAACTCCTAAAGCTCAGGTTTACCAAAAATCCTTTCAGCCTCGTTGCATGAAATATTCCAGAAAATACAGAGCCATCCAGCACTTGTACTTCTACACACCCTATAAGGCAACTAGTCAAATAAACCAACGATCGCGTGACCACCTCCTCCTTGGCCCGAAATAAGTGAAGTAAGAAGCACATACATGAGACCGCAATAAACAAAAGTAACGTACCAATCGCACCTACATTAACCGCAGATTGAGGTGTGCAGCTTGATTCGAACTCATTTACAGTATTTCCTATCATATGCACACTCTACTTATACCTCCTGCGATTCCTTGATTATAGAAGACAATCATCCAGCACTTGTATGGATGGCTTAACGCCCTAAAAGGCAACTAGTCAGATAAACCAAACGATCGCGTGAACCACCTCCTAAATAAGAAACATACATGAACTACAATAAACAAGAGTAACGTACCAATCACCTACGTTCCGATCGAGGCTGCGCACTTGCTTCGAACTCATTTTACAGTATTTCCTCTATCATATGCACACTCTACTTATACCTCTTGAGATTCCCTGATTCTTTAATCCCGTTGATTCAGATACTGACTCCAGCAAAGAGTATTTGCCTTTATCCTGCAAGCATTTAGGGTATAAAGAACATTAATGCTAACAAGAAACAAAGACAAGAGTGAAATATGACTTTTCACAAACTATAAAGCAGGCACGCAAATGGGAGGTAGAAAGAGAAAGAGATAACTTACACAAAGCTCACGCCATAGCATAAACTCCAAATCCATAGAACATTTAGCCTTAACACCAAGTCAATGTTCAAAAAAGCTGATGTACAAAACCTAAATCATTTCAAGATAACTAGTTCTGGATCATGATTCACAAGCTCCCTTCGCAGTGTGGATAATCTACACATGTACTATACCTGCTTAGCTAAAATTTGCCTATCATTCGAAGATCACAGCATCATAAAAATTATAAATTGGTGGAAACACACATAACCTCCTCACCCAGTACACTGAGCACACGTCTACCTTTCATTTAGATAGACAGAATGTTTTCAAATAAGGATTACGCCGACCTAAGGCACAAAAATGGAAACACATGCATAGTGCTTATCCTGAAATATTCCGGCAACGATATACACATATATACATACATACATATATAAACATAGCAATGAGTTGAAGGTTAAAAAACATGTGTTAGTAGACATCGAACATGATGTTAACAAATGCATGGACGAAATTTTGTGACAAACTCTAAGCATCCACTTGAAGGAGGCAGCAGTAGACTTCAACAGTAATCTAAATTGACTTCATCAAAAGACTGCAAGGTAAATTAAAAAAACACATCAAATTCAGGTACTGATAATCTAAATTGACTTAATTCACTCAATCACCTATTCCAGCAACCATCAAATACATTTTCCAATTCAGGACATCCAGGATCATCTTCGTCAGGGACCTAGGGTTTCAGCTCCCTCTACAAGTCAACATGCCAAGACTTTGATATCAAGGAATCTATCGGAATATCCGACTGCTATCATATCGGAGCTCACTTGCCAATCCACTCCTTGTTAAGGGCACATCCTGCATCAATTTTCAAATGAGTGAAATGAATGGTTGAATGGAATCCAAAACCATGAAAACCAATAACGTATAAAATGCCAAAACTCACATTAGATTTCCTCTTTCACCGTGTAATGCAATCATTTTCTACTAAAAATATGTTCATATATGGTTCAGTGACGAGCTTTTCTCCTGGTATTGTCATTATATTTGAAGGTGACGTCATAACACTATCTGAAGTGCTCTCTTGACCTCCAGCATAATCTTTATCTAAGGTAATTTATGCATCAGAAATACAAGCATCAACAGACAATCAACTACATAAAAGTCAATAAACTCTTAAAGCTCGGGTTTTACCAAAATTTCTCTCAGCCTCAGTTGCATGAAATATTCCAGAAATACAGAGTCATCCAGCACTTGTACTTCTACATAACACCCTATAAGACAACTAGTCAAATAAACCAAACGATCGCGTGAACCACCTCCTCCTTGGCCTGAAATAAGTGAAGCAAGAAGCACATACATGAGACTGCAATAAACAAGAGTAACGTACAAATCTCACCTACATTAGTCACAGATCGAGGCTGTACAGCTTGATTCAAACTCATTTTACGGTATTTCCTCTATCATATGCACTCTCTACTTATACCTCCTGAGATTCTTGATTACTTTAATCCTGTTGATTCAGATACTGACTCTAGAATGGAGTATTTGCCTTTATCCTGCAAGCATTTAGGGTATAAAGAACATTATGCTAACAGGAAACAGAGACGAGAGTGAAATATGACTTTTCACAAACTATCAAGGAGCACACAAATGGGAGATAGAACGAGAAAGAGAGAACTTACACAAAGCCTACACCATAGCATAAACTTTAAATCCATAGAACATTTAGCCTTAACATCCAGTAAATGTTCTAAAAAGCATATGTACAAAATCTAAATCATTTCAAGATAACTAGTTATGGATCATGATTCACAAGCTCCCTTCGCAATGCGAATAATCTCCACATGTACTATACCTGCTTAGCTGATATTTGTCAATCCTTCGCAAATGTTTTCAAATAAGAATTGACTTAATGACAATACCAGGAGAAAAGACTGCAGGGTAAATTAAAAAAACACATCAAATTTACTGATAATCTAAATTGACTTAATTGAATCAATCACCTATTCCAGCAACCATCAAATGCATTTTCCAATTCAGGACATTCAGGATCGTCGTCGTCAGGGACCCAGGTTTCAGCTCCCTATCCACGTCAACACGCCAAGGAATCTATAAGAATATCCGACTGCTTAACATACCGGAGCTCACTTGTCAATCCACTCCTTGTTAAGGGCACATCCTGCATCGATTTTCAAATGAGTGAAATGAATGGTTGAATGCAATCCAAAACCATGAAAACCAATAACGTATAAAATGCCAAAACCCACATCAGATATCCTCTTTCACCGTGTAATGCAATCATTTTCTACTAAAAAAATGTTCATATATGGTTCAGTGTATTGCCAAAACCAACTTTGCATCCATACACTATAAGGAGAGATGAAATCAGAGAGTACCTTCGCAATGATTTGCACGAGCTCTTCTCTTGGTATTGTCATTATGTTTGAAGTGATGTCATAACACTATCTGAAGTGCTCTCCTGACCTCCAGCACAATCTTTATCTAGGCGCACATTTATTAGTATAATTTCTGCATCAGAAATACAAGCATCAACAGACAATCAACTACATAAGAGCCAATAAACTCCTAAAGCTCGGGTTTTACCAAAATTCCTTTCAGCCTCAGTTGCATGAAATATTCCAGAAAATACAGAGACATCCAGCACTTGTACTTCCACATAATACCCTAAAAGGAACCTAGTCAAATAAACCAAACGATCGCGTGGACCACCTCCTCCTTGGCCTGAAATAAGTGAAGTAAGAAGCACATACATGAGACCGCAATAAACAAGAGTAAGGTACCAATCGCACCTACATTAACCGCATATCGAGGATGTGCAGCTTGATTCGAACTCATTCTACAGTATTTCCTCCATCATATGCACACTCTACTTATACGTCCTGAGATTCCTTGATTGCAGAAAATACAGAGCCATCCAGCACTTGTATTGGATGGCTTATCGCCCTAAAAGGCAACTAGTCAGATAAACCAAACGATCGCGTGAACCACCTCCTCCTTGGCCTGAAATAAGTGATGTAAGAAGAACATACATGAGACTGCAATAAACAAGAGTAACGTACCAATCTCACCTACGTTTGCCACAGATCGAGGCTGTACACCTTGCTTCGAACTCATTTTACAGTATTTCCTCTATCATATGCACACTCTACTTATACCTCTTGAGATTCCCTGATTCTTTAATCCCGTTGATTCAGATACTGACTCCAGCAAAGAGTATTTGCCTTTATCCTGCAAGCATTTAGGGTATAAAGAACATTAATGCTAACAAGAAACAAAGACAAGAGTGAAATATGACTTTTCACAAACTATAAAGCAGGCACGCAAATGGGAGGTAGAAAGAGAAAGAGATAACTTACACAAAGCTCACGCCATAGCATAAACTCCAAATCCATAGAACATTTAGCCTTAACACCAAGTCAATGTTCAAAAAAGCTGATGTACAAAACCTAAATCATTTCAAGATAACTAGTTCTGGATCATGATTCACAAGCTCCCTTCGCAGTGTGGATAATCTACACATGTACTATACCTGCTTAGCTAAAATTTGCCTATCATTCGAAGATCACAGCATCATAAAAATTATAAATTGGTGGAAACACACATAACCTCCTCACCCAGTACACTGAGCACACGTCTACCTTTCATTTAGATAGACAGAATGTTTTCAAATAAGGATTACGCCGACCTAAGGCACAAAAATGGAAACACATGCATAGTGCTTATCCTGAAATATTCCGGCAACGATATACACATATATACATACATACATATATAAACATAGCAACGAGTTGAAGGTTAAAAAACATGTGTTAGTAGACATCGAACATGATGTTAACAAATGCATGGACGAAATTTTGTGACAAACTCTAAGCATCCACTTGAAGGAGGCAGCAGTAGACTTCAACAGTAATCTAAATTGACTTCATCAAAAGACTGCAAGGTAAATTAAAAAACACATCAAATTCAGGTACTGATAATCTAAATTGACTTAATTCACTCAATCACCTATTCCAGCAACCATCAAATACATTTTCCAATTCAGGACATCCAGGATCATCTTCGTCAGGGACCTAGGGTTTCAGCTCCCTCTACAAGTCAACATGCCAAGACTTTGATATCAAGGAATCTATCGGAATATCCGACTGCTTATCATATCGGAGCTCACTTGCCAATCCACTCCTTGTTAAGGGCACATCCTGCATCAATTTTCAAATGAGTGAAATGAATGGTTGAATGGAATCCAAAACCATGAAAACCAATAACGTATAAAATGCCAAAACTCACAGATTTCTCTTTCACCGTGTAATGCAATCATTTTCTACTAAAAATATGTTCATATATGGTTCAGTGTGACGAGCTTTTCTCCTGGTATTGTCATATATTTGAAGGTGACGTCATAACACTATCTGAAGTGCTCTCTTGACCTCCAGCATAATCTTTATCTAAGGTAATTTATGCATCAGAAATACAAGCATCAACAGACAATCAACTACATAAAAGTCAATAAACTCTTAAAGCTCGGGTTTTACCAAAATTTCTCTCAGCCTCAGTTGCATGAAATATTCCAGAAATACAGAGTCATCCAGCACTTGTACTTCTACATAACACCCTATAAGACAACTAGTCAAATAAACCAAACGATCGCGTGAACCACCTCCTCCTTGGCCTGAAATAAGTGAAGCAAGAAGCACATACATGAGACTGCAATAAACAAGAGTAACGTACAAATCTCACCTACATTAGTCACAGATCGAGGCTGTACAGCTTGATTCAAACTCATTTTACGGTATTTCCTCTATCATATGCACTCTCTACTTATACCTCCTGAGATTCTTGATTACTTTAATCCTGTTGATTCAGATACTGACTCTAGAATGGAGTATTTGCCTTTATCCTGCAAGCATTTAGGGTATAAAGAACATTATGCTAACAGGAAACAGAGACGAGAGTGAAATATGACTTTTCACAAACTATCAAGGAGCACACAAATGGGAGATAGAACGAGAAAGAGAGAACTTACACAAAGCCTACACCATAGCATAAACTTTAAATCCATAGAACATTTAGCCTTAACATCCAGTAAATGTTCTAAAAAGCATATGTACAAAATCTAAATCATTTCAAGATAACTAGTTATGGATCATGATTCACAAGCTCCCTTCGCAATGTGAATAATCTCCACATGTACTATACCTGCTTAGCTGATATTTGTCAATCCTTCGCAAATGTTTTCAAATAAGAATTGACTTAATGACAATACCAGGAGAAAAGACTGCAGGGTAAATTAAAAAAACACATCAAATTTAGGTACTGATAATCTAAATTGACTTAATTGAATCAATCACCTATTCCAGCCATCAAATGCATTTTCCAATTCAGGACATTCAGGATCGTCGTCGTCAGGGACCCAGGTTTCAGCTCCCTATCCACGTCAACACGCCAAGGAATCTATAAGAATATCCGACTGCTTAACATACCGGAGCTCACTTGTCAATCCACTCCTTGTTAAGGGCACATCCTGCATCGATTTTCAAATGAGTGAAATGAATGGTTGAATGCAATCCAAAACCATGAAAACCAATAACGTATAAAATGCCAAAACCCACATCAGATATCCTCTTTCACCGTGTAATGCAATCATTTTCTACTAAAAAATATGTTCATATATGGTTCAGTGTATTGCCAAAACCAACTTTGCATCCATACACTATAAGGAGAGATGAAATCAGAGAGTACCTTCGCAATGATTTGCACGAGCTCTTCTCTTGGTATTGTCATTATGTTTGAAGTGATGTCATAACACTATCTGAAGTGCTCTCCTGACCTCCAGCACAATCTTTATCTAGGCGCACATTTATTAGTATAATTTCTGCATCAGAAATACAAGCATCAACAGACAATCAACTACATAAGAGCCAATAAACTCCTAAAGCTCGGGTTTTACCAAAATTCCTTTCAGCCTCAGTTGCATGAAATATTCCAGAAAATACAGAGACATCCAGCACTTGTACTTCCACATAATACCCTAAAAGGAACCTAGTCAAATAAACCAAACGATCGCGTGGACCACCTCCTCCTTGGCCTGAAATAAGTGAAGTAAGAAGCACATACATGAGACCGCAATAAACAAGAGTAAGGTACCAATCGCACCTACATTAACCGCATATCGAGGATGTGCAGCTTGATTCGAACTCATTCTACAGTATTTCCTCCATCATATGCACACTCTACTTATACGTCCTGAGATTCCTTGATTGCAGAAAATACAGAGCCATCCAGCACTTGTATTGGATGGCTTATCGCCCTAAAAGGCAACTAGTCAGATAAACCAAACGATCGCGTGAACCACCTCCTCCTTGGCCTGAAATAAGTGATGTAAGAAGAACATACATGAGACTGCAATAAACAAGAGTAACGTACCAATCTCACCTACGTTTGCCACAGATCGAGGCTGTACACCTTGCTTCGAACTCATTTTACAGTATTTCCTCTATCATATGCACACTCTACTTATACCTCTTGAGATTCCCTGATTCTTTAATCCCGTTGATTCAGATACTGACTCCAGCAAAGAGTATTTGCCTTTATCCTGCAAGCATTTAGGGTATAAAGAACATTAATGCTAACAAGAAACAAAGACAAGAGTGAAATATGACTTTTCACAAACTATAAAGCAGGCACGCAAATGGGAGGTAGAAAGAGAAAGAGATAACTTACACAAAGCTCACGCCATAGCATAAACTCCAAATCCATAGAACATTTAGCCTTAACACCAAGTCAATGTTCAAAAAAGCTGATGTACAAAACCTAAATCATTTCAAGATAACTAGTTCTGGATCATGATTCACAAGCTCCCTTCGCAGTGTGGATAATCTACACATGTACTATACCTGCTTAGCTAAAATTTGCCTATCATTCGAAGATCACAGCATCATAAAAATTATAAATTGGTGGAAACACACATAACCTCCTCACCCAGTACACTGAGCACACGTCTACCTTTCATTTAGATAGACAGAATGTTTTCAAATAAGGATTACGCCGACCTAAGGCACAAAAATGGAAACACATGCATAGTGCTTATCCTGAAATATTCCGGCAACGATATACACATATATACATACATACATATATAAACATAGCAACGAGTTGAAGGTTAAAAAACATGTGTTAGTAGACATCGAACATGATGTTAACAAATGCATGGACGAAATTTTGTGACAAACTCTAAGCATCCACTTGAAGGAGGCAGCAGTAGACTTCAACAGTAATCTAAATTGACTTCATCAAAAGACTGCAAGGTAAATTAAAAAACACATCAAATTCAGGTACTGATAATCTAAATTGACTTAATTCACTCAATCACCTATTCCAGCAACCATCAAATACATTTTCCAATTCAGGACATCCAGGATCATCTTCGTCAGGGACCTAGGGTTTCAGCTCCCTCTACAAGTCAACATGCCAAGACTTTGATATCAAGGAATCTATCGGAATATCCGACTGCTTATCATATCGGAGCTCACTTGCCAATCCACTCCTTGTTAAGGGCACATCCTGCATCAATTTTCAAATGAGTGAAATGAATGGTTGAATGGAATCCAAAACCATGAAAACCAATAACGTATAAAATGCCAAAACTCACATTAGATTCCTCTTTCACCGTGTAATGCAATCATTTTCTACTAAAAATATGTTCATATATGGTTCAGTGTGACGAGCTTTTCTCCTGGTATTGTCATTATTTGAAGGTGACGTCATAACACTATCTGAAGTGCTCTCTTGACCTCCAGCATAATCTTTATCTAAGGTAATTTATGCATCAGAAATACAAGCATCAACAGACAATCAACTACATAAAAGTCAATAAACTCTTAAAGCTCGGGTTTTACCAAAATTTCTCTCAGCCTCAGTTGCATGAAATATTCCAGAAAACAGAGTCATCCAGCACTTGTACTTCTACATAACACCCTATAAGACAACTAGTCAAATAAACCAAACGATCGCGTGAACCACCTCCTCCTTGGCCTGAAATAAGTGAAGCAAGAAGCACACATGAGACTGCAATAAACAAGAGTAACGTACAAATCTCACCTACATTAGTCACAGATCGAGGCTGTACAGCTTGATTCAAACTCATTTTACGGTATTTCCTCTATCATATGCACTCTCTACTTATACCTCCTGAGATTCTTGATTACTTTAATCCTGTTGATTCAGATACTGACTCTAGAATGGAGTATTTGCCTTTATCCTGCAAGCATTTAGGGTATAAAGAACATTATGCTAACAGGAAACAGAGACGAGAGTGAAATATGACTTTTCACAAACTATCAAGGAGCACACAAATGGGAGATAGAACGAGAAAGAGAGAACTTACACAAAGCCTACACCATAGCATAAACTTTAAATCCATAGAACATTTAGCCTTAACATCCAGTAAATGTTCTAAAAAGCATATGTACAAAATCTAAATCATTTCAAGATAACTAGTTATGGATCATGATTCACAAGCTCCCTTCGCAATGTGAATAATCTCCACATGTACTATACCTGCTTAGCTGATATTTGTCAATCCTTCGCAAATGTTTTCAAATAAGAATTGACTTAATGACAATACCAGGAGAAAAGACTGCAGGGTAAATTAAAAAAACACATCAAATTTAGGTACTGATAATCTAAATTGACTTAATTGAATCAATCACCTATTCCAGCAACCATCAAATGCATTTTCCAATTCAGGACATTCAGGATCGTCGTCGTCAGGGACCCAGGTTTCAGCTCCCTATCCACGTCAACACGCCAAGGAATCTATAAGAATATCCGACTGCTTAACATACCGGAGCTCACTTGTCAATCCACTCCTTGTTAAGGGCACATCCTGCATCGATTTTCAAATGAGTGAAATGAATGGTTGAATGCAATCCAAAACCATGAAAACCAATAACGTATAAAATGCCAAAACCCACATCAGATATCCTCTTTCACCGTGTAATGCAATCATTTTCTACTAAAAAATATGTTCATATATGGTTCAGTGTATTGCCAAAACCAACTTTGCATCCATACACTATAAGGAGAGATGAAATCAGAGAGTACCTTCGCAATGATTTGCACGAGCTCTTCTCTTGGTATTGTCATTATGTTTGAAGTGATGTCATAACACTATCTGAAGTGCTCTCCTGACCTCCAGCACAATCTTTATCTAGGCGCACATTTATTAGTATAATTTCTGCATCAGAAATACAAGCATCAACAGACAATCAACTACATAAGAGCCAATAAACTCCTAAAGCTCGGGTTTTACCAAAATTCCTTTCAGCCTCAGTTGCATGAAATATTCCAGAAAATACAGAGACATCCAGCACTTGTACTTCCACATAATACCCTAAAAGGAACCTAGTCAAATAAACCAAACGATCGCGTGGACCACCTCCTCCTTGGCCTGAAATAAGTGAAGTAAGAAGCACATACATGAGACCGCAATAAACAAGAGTAAGGTACCAATCGCACCTACATTAACCGCATATCGAGGATGTGCAGCTTGATTCGAACTCATTCTACAGTATTTCCTCCATCATATGCACACTCTACTTATACGTCCTGAGATTCCTTGATTGCAGAAAATACAGAGCCATCCAGCACTTGTATTGGATGGCTTATCGCCCTAAAAGGCAACTAGTCAGATAAACCAAACGATCGCGTGAACCACCTCCTCCTTGGCCTGAAATAAGTGATGTAAGAAGACATACATGAGACTGCAATAAACAAGAGTAACGTACCAATCTCACCTACGTTTGCCACAGATCGAGGCTGTACACCTTGCTTCGAACTCATTTTACAGTATTTCCTCTATCATATGCACACTCTACTTATACCTCTTGAGATTCCCTGATTCTTTAATCCCGTTGATTCAGATACTGACTCCAGCAAAGAGTATTTGCCTTTATCCTGCAAGCATTTAGGGTATAAAGAACATTAATGCTAACAAGAAACAAAGACAAGAGTGAAATATGACTTTTCACAAACTATAAAGCAGGCACGCAAATGAGAGGTAGAAAGAGAAAGAGATAACTTACACAAAGCCTACGCCATAGCATAAACTCCAAATCCATAGAACATTTAGCCTTAACACCAAGTCAATGTTCAAAAAACTGATGTACAAAACCTAAATCATTTCAAGATAACTAGTTCTGGATCATGATTCACAAGCTCCCTTCGCAGTGTGGATAATCTCCACATGTACTATACCTGCTTAGCTAAAATTTGCCTATCATTCGAAGATCACAGCATCATAAAAATTATAAATTGTTGGAAACACACACATAACCTCCTCACCCAGTACACTGAGCACACGTCTACCTTTCATTTAGATAGACAGAATGATTTCAAATAAGGATTACGCCCACCTAAGGCACAAAAATGGAAA
>AP025043.1:616272-723027 GCA_036186865.1 Eustoma russellianum
ATATGGTTCAGTGTATTGCCAAAACCAACTTTGCATCCATACACTATAAGGAGAGATGAAATCAGAGAGTACCTTCGCAATGATTTGCAGAGCTCTTCTCTTGGTATTGTCATTATGTTTGAAGTGATGTCATAACACTATCTGAAGTGCTCTCCTGACCTCCAGCACAATCTTTATCTAGGCGCACATTTATTAGTATAATTTCTGCATCAGAAATACAAGCATCAACAGACAATCAACTACATAAGAGACAATAAACTCTTAAAGCTCGGGTTTTACCAAAATTCCTTTCAGCCTCAGTTGCATGAAATATTCCAGAAAATACAGAGACATCCAGCACTTGTACTTCCACGTAATACCCTAAAAGGAACCTAGTCAAATAAACCAAACGATCGCGTGGACCACCTCCTCTTTGGCCTGAAATAAGTGAAGTAAGAAGCACATACATGAGACCGCAATAAACAAGAGTAAGGTACCAATCGCACCTACATTAACCGCATATCGAGGATGTGCAGCACTTGTATTTCCTCTATCATACGCACACTCTACTTATACCTCTTGAGATTCCTTGATTCTTTAATCCCGTTGATTCAGATACTGACTCTAGCAATGAGTATTTGCCCTTATCCTGCAAGCATTTAGGGTATAAAGAACATTAATGCTACAAGAAACAAAGACAAGAGTGAAATATGACTTTTCACAAACTATAAAGCAGGCACGCAAATGAGAGGTAGAAAGAGAAAGAGATAACTTACACAAAGCCTACGCCATAGCATAAACTCCAAATCCATAGAACATTTAGCCTTAACACCAAGTCAATGTTCAAAAAAGCTGATGTACAAAACCTAAATCATTTCAAGATAACTAGTTATGGATCATGATTCACAAGCTCCCTTCGCAGTGTGGATAATCTCCACATGTACTATACCTGCTTAGCTAAAATTTGCCTATCCTTCGAAGATCACAGCATCATAAAAATTACAAATTGCTGGAAACACACATAACCTCCTCACCCAGTACACTGAGCACACGTCTACCTTTCATTTAGATAGACAGAATGATTTCAAATAAGGATTACCCCCACCTAAGCCACAAAAATGGAAACAGATGCATAGTGCTTGTCCTGAAATATTCCGGCAACGATATACACATATATACATACATACATATACACACATATAAACATAGTAATGAGTTGAAGGTTAAAAAACATGTGTTAGTAGACATCGAACATGATGTTAATAAATGCATGGACGAAATTTTGTGACAAACTCTAAGCATCCACTTGAAGGAGGCAGCAGTAGACTTCAACAATAATCTAAATTGACATCATCAAAAGAATGCAAGGTAATTATAAAAAACACATCAAATTTAAGTATTGATAATCTAAATTGACTTAATTGACTCAATCACCTATTCCAGCAACCATCAAATATATTTTCCAATTCAGGACATTCAGGATCATCGTCATCAGGGACCCAGGGTTTCAGCTCCCTATCCACGTCAACACGCCAAGACTTCGATATCAAGGAATCTATCAGAATATCCGACTGCTTATCATATCGGAGCTCACTTGCCAATCCACTCCTTGTTAAGGCCACATCCTGCATCGATTTTCAAATGATTGAAATGAATGGTTGAATGGAATCCAAAACCATGAAAACCAATAACGTAAAAAATGCCAAAACCCACATCAAATATCCTCTTTCACCGTGCAATGCAATCATTTTCTACTAAAATATATGTTCATATATGGTTCAGTGTGATGCCAAAACAAACTTTGCATTCATACACTATGAGGAGAGCCAAAATCAGAGAGTACCTTCCCAATTATTTGCACGATCTCTTCTCCTGGTATTGTCATTATGTTTGAAGTGATATCATAACACTATCTGAAGTGCTCTCCAGACCTCCAGCACAATCTTTATCTAGGCGCACATTTATCAGTATAATTTCTGCATCAGAAATACAAGCATCAACAGATAATCAACTACATAAGAGCCCACAAACTCCTAAAGCTCAGGTTTTACCAAAATTCCTTTCAGCCTCGGTTGCATGAAATATTCTAGAAAATACAGAGTCATCCAGCACTTGTACTTCCACATCACCCCCTATAAGGCAACTAGTCAAATAAACCGAACAATCGCGTGAACCACCTCCTCCTTGGCCTGAAATAAGTGAAGTAAGAAGCACATATATGAGACTACAATAAACAAGAGTAACGTACCAATCTCACCTACATTAGCCGCAGATTGAGGCTGTACATCTTGATTCGAACTCATTTTATACTATTTCCTATCATACGCACACTCTACTTATACCTCCTGAGATTCCTTGATTATAGAAGACACAGAGCCATCCAGCACTTGTACTGGATGGCTTAACGGCCTATAAGGCAACTAGTCAAATAAACCAAACAATCGCGTGAACCACCTCCTCCTTGGCCTGAAATAAGTGAAGTAAGAAGCACATACATGAGACTGCAATAAACAAGAGTAACGTATCAATCTCACCTACATCAGCCGCAGATCGAGCCTGCACAGCTTGATTCGAACTCATTTTACAGTATTTCCTCTATCATATGCACACTCTACTTATACCTCATGAGATTCCTTGATTACTTTAATCCTGTTGATTCAGATACTGACTTTAGCAAAGAGTATTTTCCTTTATCCTGCAAGCATATATGGTATAAAGAACATTATGGTAACAGGAAACAGAGACAAGAGTGAAATATGACTTTCCACAAACTATCAAGGAAGCACACAAATGGGAGATAGAAAGAGAAAGAGAGAACTTACAGAAAGCCTACGCCATAGTATAAACTCTAAATCCATAGAACATTTAGCCTTAATACCCAGTCAATGTTCTAAAAAGCAGATGTACAAAATCTAAATCATTTCAAGATAACTAGTTCTAGATCATGAATCACAAGCTCCCTTCGCAATGTGAATAATCTCCACATGTACTATACCTGCTTAGCTAATATTTGGCCACCCTTCGCAGATCACAGCATCATAAAAATTATAAAATGTTGGAAACACATAACCTCCTCACCCAGCACACTGAGCACACGTCTACCTGTCATTTAGATAGACAGAATGTTTTCAAATAAGAATTACAACCAAGGCACAAAAATGGAAACAGATGCATAGTGCTTATCATGAAATACTCCCGCAGCGATATACACACACATACATACACAGATACGTATATAAACATAGCAACGAGTTGAAGGTTAAAAAACATGTGTTAGTAGACATCGAACATGATGTTAGTAAATGCATTTGACGAAATTTAGTGACAAACTCCAAGCCACCACTTGAAGGAGGCAGCAGTAGACTTCAACAATAATCTAAATTGACTTCAACAAAAGACTGCAGGGTAAATAAAATAAACACACCAAATTTAAGTACTGATAATCTAAATTGACTTAATTGACCCAATCACCTATTCCAGCAACCATCAAATACATTTTCCAATTCAGCACATCCAGGATCATCGTCGTCAGGGACCCAGGGTTTCAGCTCCCTCTCCACGTCAACACGTTAGACTTTGATATCAAGGATTCTATCAGAATATCCGACTGCTTATCATATCAGAGCTCACTTGCCAATCCACTCCTTGTTAAGGGCACATCCTGCATCGATTTTCAAACGAGTGAAATGAATGGTTGAATGGAATCCAAAACCATGAAAACCAATAACGTATAAAATGCCAAAACCCACATCAGATATCCTCTTTCACCGTGTAATGCAATCATTTTCTACTAAAAAATATGTTCATATATGGTTCAATGTAATGCCAAAACCAACTTTGCATCCATACACTATAAGGAGAGCTGAAATCAGAGAGTACCTTCGCAATGATTTGCACGAGCTCTTCTCCTGGTTTTGTCATTATGTTTGAAGTGATGTCATAACACTATCTAAAGTGTTCTCCTGGCCTCTAGCAGAATCTTTATCTAAGCGCACATTTATCAGTATAATTTCTGCATAAAAAATACAAGCATAAACAGACAATCAACTACATAAGAGCCTTCGAACTCCTTTTACAGTATTTCCTCTATCATATGCACACTCTACTTATACCTCATGAGATCCATAATTACAGAAAATACAGAGTCATCCAGCACTTGTACTGGATGGCTTAGCACCCTATAAGGCAACTAGTCAAATAAACCACCTCCTCCAGTGAACCATCTCCTCCTTGGCATGAAATAAGTGAAGTAAGAAGCATATACATGAGACCACAATAAACAAGAGTAAGGTACCAATCGCACCTAGGATCGTCGTCGTCAGGGACCCAGGTTTCAGCTCCCTATCCACGTCAACACGCCAAGGAATCTATCAGAATATCCGACTGCTTAACATACCGGAGCTCACTTGTCAATCCACCCCTTGTTAAGGGCACATCCTGCATCGATTTTCAAGTGAGTGAAATGAATGGTTGAATGAAATCCAAAACCATGAAAACCAATAACGTATAAAATGCCAAACCCCACATCAGATATCCTCTTTCACCGTATAAAAAATCATTTTCTATTAAAAAATATGTTCATATATGGTTCAGTGTAATGACAAATACCAGCGGATATTTGTCAGTGCATCAACTGTTACATCCAATTTCTTATTTGTCTTTGATTCAGCGGTCATTTCAAACGAATTAAATTAGAGAAAAAAAGAAGGTGATCAGGAAGAGCTTACTGGCAGAATCCTTGGAGGATTTTTTATCGGAAAGTTTGAAGCTGCTCCTCATGGATAGGTCGAGGCGTACTGGAAAACAGCAGCCCATTTTGGTGCCATTTTTCTCATCTGGTCGATCCATTTCGACGCCAAATATCCGCTGATGCACTGACAATCAGAGGTGACTAGAAAACCAGTACGAGGAAGAACAACGACCCATTGTTGGCAAGTCCCCTGCAATGCTGAACATTTACAAAAGCATACAATAAAGCCAAACATATAGCTATTTCCAATCTACCCACATTTTACGGAAGCTCAATACACTTACGCTTTTCTCTTCAGCAGGGCTAGGCTCTCAGCGACAAATTCACAAGTTACCAGTAATCCTTACAGCAACCACAACCCCATGTGTTCTCCATATTTCCGGTCCTCGAAAAGCAGAGGAACCGGTAACTGTTATAATCAAGAAAATAGGCAAGAATTTACAAAGGAATCAAACCAAGAAATCCATCAAGAAAAGCAGCTGCACGATCAATACAATTAACAGACATAAAAAAGAAAGAATTATAATTGAAAAAGGAAACGTAAATTGAAGAAAACGAAAGAAAGAACTCACTAGACAGCTTCAAGAACCCACGAAATTCATAGGAGGAGGAAATTTCAAGAACTCGGTGTGGGGGAGAAAGGAAAAGACTAGTAGGGCAAGAAATAGAAAAAAGGCGAAACGCAAACACGGCTACTTACTAGCCGACCCTACCTAACAAGGACTGTCCCAGTTTCGGATCTGACGAGGATTTTTGCAACGACCTCTAAAACAAGCAAAATCATATAGCATTAGGACAGGAATACAGTCAGTGTATTACAAATTGAATGTGCCACAAACACAACTGAACCTTTCTTGATATGAATCTCTAATGATCTTCTTTCTTGTTTCTCTTTATCCTTATTCTTTTTCTTTTCTTTATTTCCGGTCCTGAATTTAAGTGTCGACGCAGGTCCGCTAATGCACCGACAATCAGAGGTGACTAGAAAACCAGTACGAGGAAGAACAACGACCCATTGTTGGCAAGTCCCCTGTAATGCTGAACATTTACAAAAGCATACAATAAATCCAAACATATAGCTACTTCCAATCCGCCCACATTTTACGGAAGCTCAATACACTTAACGCTTTTCTCTTCAGCAGGGCTAGGCTCTTAGCGAAAAATTCGCAAGTTACCAGTAATTCTTACAGCAAACACAACCCCATGTGTTCTCTCTACTTACGGCCTTCGAAAAGCAGAGGAAACGGTAACTGTTATAATCAAGAAAATAGGCAAGAATTCACAAAGGAATCAAACCAAGAAATTCATCAATACAAATTAACGAACATACAAAAGAAAGAATTATAATCGAAAAAGAAAACGTAAATTGAAGAAAAGGAAAGAAAGAACTCACTGGACAACTTCATTAACCCATGAAATTCATACGAGGAGGAAATTTCAAGAACTCGGTCTGGGGGAGAAAGGAAAAGACTAGTAGGACAAGAAATAGAAAAAGGAAAGGAATATGAAGAGCTTGATCGTATGAGATGGTGGGGAGGGGAGTTGTAGATTCTCTGCAGCAAAATCTTGTAGTTGAAGCTTGTGAATTGATGATGTTATAACTGTCTTCACGTTTAGGACTCGGCTGGGAAGAAGGCCTGAAAACAGAGAAGCTGTAAAGCAACGCCTATATTTATAACCCCAATCCTTCCAATTTTAAGGCGGTCGTATATTTATATTGTTTTTCTTTTTTGGGTTAATTATTGTCAAAGAAATAATATTAAGTATTTTTTTATTTGAGAATATCTATTATCTTAAATAATTACTTGTTTTGTTCTAAAATATAATTAATCTTCTAATTTTTAACCTAGTATAATTAATACTGCGCTGATAACTCAAAATATGTTTATATTTTAAAATGGAATGAAAAAATTTTATCTAAAAAAATAATTATAATTATTTACAACATTTAATTACGGATAATTCGAACTCATCTCCCTTTTCTTTTTTTTTTCCCTCTTTCGGTCTTTTAACGGCTGTATCATACTTTTAGTCAAATTTACTAATGCATCTTATATTACATATTGCACCTTTATTTGTTTAGTGGAATTGTATGCAAACGATCCTTAAATTAATCCATCTTTCACGACCGTTGCACCCCAACTGCACAAAAAAATTAATCACGTTTATGCATTATGCATGGTCTTATTAAGCAGAAATTTTATAAATTAGATTAAAGTCCAAGGAATTTTAATTCCACAAAACTTTGCCCCTATTTGAGACAAAAGATACATTACTTGTTTCCTACGTATTAAATAATTCCACAAAACTTTTTTGTGGCATAAAAAAGTTGGCATGTCCTTGTACTCATAGAGAAATGTCAGGAAAATAAACAAGGGTGAAATTGATCGACAAAACAAAAAAAGTTGCATCAAACAGTATAAAGATGTATAATGTTTATGTATCAAAATATCGAACTAGACCGAAAATATTCTCGACATACCATAACATATGTTCACCCTATATTCTCACAGGATTATAGCTCACATAGCCTTTTGCCATAGGGCTGTAAATGAATCAAACCGTTTGGTTGTTCAGCTCGTTCGTTTCGAACTCGAGCTCGAACTTGGTTCGGATAAAAGGTTAATGAACAGAGCTTGAACACCTTTTCGGTTCGAACTCGGTAAGTGGCACCGTTCGTTTAAGATGTTCAGCTCGTTAATGTTGTTCGTGAGTTAAACGAACCAAGCTTGAACAATTAAATACGTTCGTTTAAATAAACGAACAAGTTCGGCTCGTTCGCTAAGTTAAATGAACCGAACTTGAACAACGCAATGCTCGGCTCGTTCGGCTCGTTTACATCCCTATTTTGCCACGAGGATTATAAAGTTGATAATGGAAAAAAGACTTTCACTTCTTGAAATTTGCATTTCATTAAAGGCAGAAAATATGAGATTATATAATGATGCATGCTCTTTATGTGTTAAAATATTATCACAGTTGATTTTTTAATATGGAATCAAACATATAATCACGGTTAACTTTTTACACTATGTTTAAAAATCAATTTTAACAATATTTTTGAGAATAAGAAAATATCAAATTTTATTTAAAACGAACTTATGAAAGTTTGATAGGCACGTTTTAGTGTATGTAATTATGCATTATTCATGTCATTTGTTTTTTTATTATTTTTAGTAAAAATAATAACAAGTTTGACTTTAAATTTATTACAGGCGATCATTAGTTTTTTATTATTTTTAGTAAAAAAATAAAAGAGTTTTTTTATGAAAAATATTAAAAATTATCACATTTTAATCTTCTGTAGTTTGAAGGACGGTTTATGACGCCTCTTTTAGTTTAAAACTGATTGTCTTTACACATCATGTGGTTTTTGATTAAAAATATGATTTTTATTATTTTTAGAAGTTCAAAACACAAAAAGTGCAAACATCAAATTTTAAACTAAAACATGAATAACGATAGTTGTGTCAAAACAAAAGAGACGTAAAGATAATTATCTCGTATTAAAATCAAGATCCGCATCTAGCCTTCACACCTCAATTATCATGTGTCATGCGATGAAGAGATGAATGAGAGAATTTGAGGTGAGGAGATCCAAACCCCGGTGAAAAAGGGAAAATGACACAGGGTGACAAAAGAAATCAGACACATGGGTTGCAGACCACTGGTAGGCTAAAGCAGAGGGGAGCTGATGGATGAAGAAATATGAGGATTGTGGAAACGTGCACGAGAAAAGTCAATTGGGACTTCCGCTAATCCATCGCACTATCATCGTATAACTCTCAAATTTTGCAGACTTGTCATTTTCATGGCGATTCCTTCGATATCTGTGAAGATTTACTTTCAGTATTACAAAGGGATAATTATCTTTTGACCCCTTTATGTTTGACATAATAGCCAATAAATCCTTTAATGTTTAAAAATACACTCTTACCTTCCCTGATGTTTGAAAAATACACCCTTACACCCCTTGATTAAATTAAAAAATGTTATTTGAATATATATAATAGCAATTTCCCATTGTGCCCTCACCTTCTTCATCTTCTTTCTCTCCCCACCCCGCCCCACCAGCCGCTGGCCGAGCCTGACCCGCCTCCACCCGACGCCGCCTAACTTCGGGTGTTCCACATACCTATTATAGAGCATCCAGATGTCATTTCAAAAATGTCTAAGAATTCATCCAGATCGACTTGGTTGTGGCAACTTATAAGTTACTTGACTGATTTTACTTAGAATCTGAAATGGATCAAAATATTTGATCGACAACTTCTGATTCTGCCCGGCTTCCACAGTGTTATGTATGTAAGGCTGCAACTTGAGGGACACCCAATCTCCAACCTGACACTCTTTTTCTCTATTATTTCTATAAGCAAATTATTTGATTTTGTTCGTAGCTTCCTCCAATTGAAGTATGAGACCTTCACCACAATCTTGAATGTATGAATTGAGATCTGGTTAGCTAGCGGATCAATCAATTAGACCAGCCTGACTCTGTGCTTGAATCCACTGATCATCAGCGTAATTGTCCAGCACTTTTAGCATCCAAACAGGAGATGCACCAGATGCAACCATACATTCTTCCTCAGCTGCGGTCGTATGGAAGTGGGTTGGGGCAGATATTAAAGGGGTGTGCGAGGGGGGAGCTTCGAGGTAGAGCAGAGAAGAAAAGAGAATGAGGCCAGAAAAAAAGGGGCGGTGGTGATGATGAGGAAGATGGAGCGGTGATTGCGGGAAAAGGAAAGAGGGGAGAGGGGAGGAATGGTGATGAGGAAGACGGGGCGGTGATGGCAGGAAGGAAAAAATACAGAGATCGCGAGGGGGGGAAGAGGGGAGGGACATGGGGAAGAAGATGAAGAGGGTGGAGGCATTATTGACTTTTCCTTAATTTTTTTTGGTTTTATATTTTAAAATGTCATTTTACCTTTTAGTCTAAACATCAGGGGAGGTAAGGGTGTATTTTTAAACATCAAGAGAGGTATTGGCTATTATGTCAAACATAAAGGAGGCAAAAGGTAATTATCTCTATTACAAATGCAACTCATTAAAAGTAGTAGTACTGCATAGTTCACAATTTCATATGCAGCGAATTGTTAAAAACAACAGCAGATGTAAATAGGGTAATATACTGATTACATGTAGGCCAAATTTTACGTCTAAATTTTAGAACAAAATATGAAATCTATCACTTCGAGGGCCTTTATCGCTCCAGGCTCAAAAAAGAACATGTATGGAGGATGTAAATCAAGAGTCTATCGGTCTTCTAGATTGGGTGATATGTTACGCAATGACCCAGACAAAATGTTCTCCCGCAAAACAAACTCAAAATTTCGAACCGTGTAAACACCCTCTTGCACAAAAAAGTACAAGATGCCCCTTTGTGGACCTTGCACAAACGTATGAGCTAGTATATCGGAACCCCCTTTATTGCAAAAAGCATTGTAAAAACCAAAAATCTGTTGGAGAAATTGAGGTTTGGCAAATGGGTTTGTCAAAAGTTGACAACCACCATACTTTGAGATTAATTATGATTAGTGTTCATTAATCAAAAACAGAAACTAATAATTTCTAAATTATCTACGTAACAAGTAGATGACTTTAGGCTTTTGAATCACTCGATTCTGATACCGGATGAATGAGAAATTAATGCTCAAAGTTGGAGTAAAATTGGAAGGAAATTTAAAAAAGTGGTGATGTGGCCTCTTGAGAAGTGAACACATCACCCCTTTAAGTGGAATACCACATTGGTCACTTGAGTTGAATAAGCCACCAAATATAGTTCAAGATGGAGCTTTCTAAAATGTGCCCTTGGGCATGAGAAGTTTTCTGACGGAGATAGGACGCAGCTCAGGCAAGGTTCGCCACACGCGCGCGCGCCGCCGGCCGGCTCGGCTCGTGCTCGTGCTCGTATCCTTTTGGATAAATTTTCCAGAAAAATAAATCAAGTGATCCAACAGTTGAAATAATTTTGTTCATAACCGTTGCAAGATCAAACGGTGTAGATCGTAGTCTACACGGCTGAGATCGTATCTGGGAACGGTTTCTTCATCCAGATCTAACGGTTGTGGATCGTTGTCTACGCGGATCATGATCCAACGGCTGAGATCGTATCTGGCAACTGTTTCTTCATCTAGATCTAACGGCTGTGGATCGTAGTCTACACGGATCATGATCCAACAGCTGAGATCGTATCTGGGCAGCAGTTTTTCATCAGACGGTCTACGTTTAAAACTGCTGCAGTTGACGATCTAACGGCTGTGGATGAAAACCGTTTGATCCGACGGTTGCAGTTTAATGTGGAGATCAACCGCCATTTCCTTCCCGCCTATAAATTGCCTCCTTCTCCAGGCTTTCTTCACCACACACTCACTCTGCGTTTTCCATTGCGTTCGTTTTTCCTCCTGACATTTTTGTTTTTGCATACTGCATTGTTACGTTTCCAGTTCGAGAAATCAGAGCATTCCACGGGTTCGCCGAGTTCTTTACATTGTTGTGCCATTTCGTATGAACTGTAGCCGTTGTATCCTGGGAGACATTTGCTGTTTTTCGGTTGGGCACTTCGTACCGGAGCAAATTCTCTTAAGGACAGAGTCCTTAGACTCGCCTCGGTTCTGCTTGCATTTTATCAATTTGCACAATCGCACACAGTGCAATGCAGTTGATTACAATAGTTAACATTCTTGAGACAATTTCGATTTATATATATATTGTAATTTGTTTCGTATTGCGATCACAGTTTCTATTGATACGAAACTAATCCGTTTCGTGTTCTGTTTCTGTATTGCGTTCCACAGAAACTGAAATATGGAAGGCGAAAGTTCCAACTCGTTCAACGGTGTGCATTTAGGCATTTCTGAGGAACAGAACAATGCCATTCCTGTTGCACCCGCTGCTCCAGTCACTGCTCCTATTCCTGCTGTTGGACAGGTTGAAAAGCCAGAGAAGTTTGGAGGAAGTTACTTCAAACGCTGGCAGCAGAAGAAGTTGTTCTTCTTGACCACGTTAGGATTGGCTAAGATGCTGACTGAGGATCCTCCGGAGGTGGTGCCGGTGGAAGACCAGAATGTGAACATGCAAAACAGTTTGATTGCTGAAGCGTGGAGTTACATCAATTATGTTTGTTTGAGTCACATTTTAAGTTGTTTGGATAACTCTTTGTATGGATTGTATTCTACTTATAAAACTGCGAAATCCTTATGGTAGGCATTAGACAAGAAGTATCGCACTGAGGATGCCGTACTAAGAAATTTATTATTGGAAAATTTCTTGATTTTCAGATGACAGATTCCAGGACTGTTGTTTCTCAGATTGAGAAACTTCAGATGCTTGTTGCTGAAATGGAAGAAGAGGGTATGTCCCTTAGTGAATCTTTCCTTGTTGCTGCTGTGATTGAGAAGCTTCCTCTTTCGTGGAGGGAATTCCGAAGCTATCTCAAACATAAGCGAAAGGAAATGTCTTTGGAAGACTTGATTGTCCGACTCCGTATAGAGGAAGACAATCGAAAGGCAGAGAAGAAGCCGTCTTCCAGTTCTGGCCATGCCAAAGCTCACGTTGCAGAGGCGACGAAAAAGAAGAAAGGAAATTCTGTTGGAGTGAACGCGAAGGGCAAGAAGGTTGCTAAAAAGTTCACTGGAAAATGTTATAATTATGGAATTCAAGGGCATCGTAGTGTTGACTGCAGGAAGCCTAAGAAAAAACAAGAGAAAGCCAAAGCCAACCTTGTAAGTGCAATGGATGATTTGGACTTGTGTGCTGTTGTTTCTGAATGTAATGCTGTAGGTAATTCTAGCCAGTGGTGAGTGGACACTGGAGCCACTAGACACGTTTGTGCAAACAGGGGAATGTTCAAAGAATATGCTCCTGCGAAAGACAATGAAAGGCTGTACATGGGAAACAAAGATAGCTCGAAGATTGAAGGTTCGGGCAAAGTGATTCTGAAGATGACCTCCGAAAAAGAATTGACACTGCAGGATGTGCTGCATGTTCCCGACATCCGGAAGAACTTAGTCTCTGGTGCTTTACTAGTCAGGCATGGATTTAGACTAGTATTTGATTGTAACAAATGTATTCTGACTAAGAATGGTGTATTTCTGGGGAAGGGGTACCTGATGGACAATATGTTTAAATTTAGTGTTATAACTATTGTACCGAAGAAGACTACGCCCGATGAGGCTAATAAGACTGTTTCTACTTCCGCTTACATGCTTGAGTCTTCATGTTTATGGCATTTACGTTTGGGTCATGTTAATTATAAGTCATTGCAAAGAATGATTAATCTCGACTTATTACCCAAATTAAGTTTCAATAATGAAATGTGCCAATTATGTGTTGAAGCAAAAATGGCTAAGTTACCATTTCCTTCAATCGAAAGAACCACTGAAGTGTTAGATTTAATTCACACAGATGTTTGTGATTTAAAGTTTGTGCAAACAAGAAGCGGTAAAAAGTACTTTGTGACTTTTATTGACGATTGCACTCGATACTGTTACGTTTATTTGCTAAGTAGCAAAAATGAGGCCTTAGATGCTTTTAAAGATTATAAAAATGAAGTTGAGATTCAACTTAGCAAACGAATTAAGTCAATTCGTAGTGATAGAGGTGGCGAATATGATGCACCGTTTAATGAATTTTGTTCAGAACATGGCATTATTCATCAAACGAATGCACCATACTCCCCTCAATCAAATGGTATTGCAGAACGCAAGAACCGAACTCTGAAAGAGATGATGAATGCTATGTTGATAAGTTCGGGTTTACCTCAGAACTTGTGGGGGGAAGCAATTCTCTCCGCCAACGTCATTTTGAATAGAGTTCCATCTAAGAAGATGGATAAAACCCCATATGAACTTTGGAAAGGCTATAAACCTAGCTACAAATACTTAAAAGTGTGGGGGTGTCTGGCTAAGGTCGCAGTACCAAAACCAAGACAAGTCAGAATAGGGCCTAAGACTATTAATTGCATATTTATAGGATATGCAACTAACAGTAGTGCATATCGATTCTTTGTGCACAAGTCTGAGATTCCTGACATACATGAAAATGTTGTCATAGAATCAAGAAACGCAGTGTTCTTTGAAAATGTCTTTCCAAAGAAAGACAATAACATTGAAGAAGCAAGCGTTAGTAAGCGAGTACGTGACACAACTCCTCAAGAAATAGAGGAACCTCGTCAAAATAAAAGAGCCAGAATACCAAAGTCATTTGGACCAGATTATTTAACGTATTTGGTAGAAAATGATCCAAGGACATTTTCCGAGGCTATGTCAACTCCAGAAGCTCTCTTCGGGAAAGAGGCAGTTAACAGTGAGATAGAATCAATTCTTCAAAATCACACGTGGGAGCTGGTAGATCTTCCTCAAGGGAGTAAACCACTTGGATGCAAGTGGATTTTTAAGAAAAAACTCAAAGAGGATGGATCCATTGACAAGTACAAGGCCCGGTTGGTGGCTAAGGGCTATCGACAAAAGGAAGGTTTTGACTTCTTTGACACTTACTCACCAGTAACTAGGATTACTTCCATAAGAATGCTAGTTGCTATTGCTGCAGTCTACGACCTAGAGATCCATCAAATGGATGTAAAGACTGCCTTCTTGAATGGCGAACTGGAAGAAGAAATTTATATGGAACAACCTGAAGGGTTTACTGTCCCAGGAAAAGAAAGGAAAGTTTGTAGACTTGTTAAGTCTTTGTATGGACTTAAACAAGCACCAAAGCAGTGGCATTTGAAGTTTGATCAAGCCATGATGTCAAACGGTTTCAGGATCAATGAATGTGACAAGAGTGTTTACATCAAAAACACATCAAACGCCTATTTGATAGTATGTCTCTATGTAGATGATATGCTAATCATGGGTAATACACACGACATCATCTTGAATACCAAGAAGATGTTAACGAGAAATTTTGACATGAAAGACATGGGGGTTGCCAATGTTATTCTAGGAATGAAAATCTCTAGGGTAGCTGAAGGATTGGTCATGTCTCAAAGTCACTATATTGAGTCTGTTCTTAAACGATTCAATATGCTTGATGTAAAACCGGTAAAGACCCCACTGGACTTAAGTATACACTTAAGGAAGAACCGAGGTGAACCTGTAGCTCAATTAAAGTACTCACAAGTCATTGGGAGTCTGATGTACATAACAAACTGTACAAGACCAGACTTAGCGTGTTCAGTAAACAAATTGAGTAGGTTCACTAGTAATCCAAGTGATGAACATTGGAAACCTCTAACTAGAGTGATGAGATATCTTAAATACACAATGAACCTTGGATTACAGTACACCAGATATCCAGCAGTATTGGAAAGATATTGCGACGCAAACTGGATATCAGATTGTAAGGATTCTAAATCCACTAGTGGATACTTATTCACTGTAGGTGGTGGTGCTGTGTCATGGAAGTCTACAAAGCAAACGTGCATAGCTCGATCCATAATGGAAGCTGAGTTTATAGCATTAGACAAAGCTGGAGAAGAGGCTGAATGGCTTCGAAATTTCCTAGAGGACATTCCATGTTGGCCTAAGCCAATTGCTCCTATTAGCATACACTGTGATAGTCAGTCAGCTATAGGACGAGCTCAAAGCAGCATCTACAATGGTAAGTCACGATACATACGTCGGAGACATAATACCATTAAGCAGTTGATCTCTAATGGCGTGATTTCCATTGATTACATAAAATCAAAGGAGAATCTTGCGGATCCGCTTACAAAAGCTTTGCCTAGAGATCAAATGTGAAAGTTGACAAACGGAATGGGACTTAAGCCTACAAAGCATGAATCTTTGTAACGGTAACCCAACCTTGTTGACTGAAGATCCCAAAATCTTGGTTCAATGGGAAAACTAAGTTATAAGGGTTCAGTTAGCACTTACTCATTTCGTTAAACAAAAGTGCTATCTGCAGAGAACCGTTAGGTTAAGCTAATGCTTTAATGATGTCTTATATCTTGATAAATCAAGTGGGGTATGGCAGAATACTCTTGATAGGAGTCACCTATGTAAGTGTGAAGTGGGACCGCTTCTATGAGAATTCTGAGAGGCAAGAATTCTCTAATACACTTTCTGAAACCAGGTTGTTCATGGCCAAAATGAACACAACCATGAGAACCAATAAGGGGTGTCAAAGGAAATGTTGTGTGAGTATCATTGTCTAGGTTCACAATAAAGGCTGATAGTTCAAGACATCAGGTCACTAACCAGCTGAGTGGATCCGATGGTATATCACTAAGAAAGGTTCAAAGCCAGAAGCTACCTCTTCTGATGCAACATATCCTTGTCTGATTTCTCGATAGAGTCTGCATCTGCATCTGCATTAATTTTCATTCATGTGGAGGATTGTTGGAGAAATTGAGGTTTGGCAAATGGGTTTGTCAAAAGTTGACAACCACCATACTTTGAGATTAATTATGATTAGTGTTCATTAATCAAAAACGGAAACTAATAATTTCTAAATTATCTACGTAACAAGTAGATGACTTTAGGCTTTTGAATCACTCGATTCCGATACCGGGTGAATGAGAAATTAATGCTCAAAGTTGGAGTAAAATTGGAAGGAAATTGGAAAAAGTGGTGATGTGGCCTCTTGAGGAGTGAACACATCACCCTTTAAGTGGAATACCACATTGGTCACTTGAGTTGAATAAGCCACCAAATATAGTTCAAGATGGAGCTTTCTAAAATGTGTCCTTGAGCATGAGAAGTTTTCTGACGGAGTCAGGATGCAGCTCAGGGAAGGTTCACCACACACGCGCGCGCGCGCGCGCGCCGCCGCCGCCCGCCCGTCCGGCCGGCTCGGGCTCGGGGCTCGTGGCTCGCCCGCCCGGTTCTTATCCTTTTGGATAAATTTTCCAGAAAAATAAATCAAGTGATCCAACAGTTGAAATAATTTTGTTCATAACCGTTGCAAGATCAAACGGTGTATAAGGCAACTAGTCTACACGGATTATGATCTAACGGCTGAGATCGTATCTGGGAACGGTTTCTTCATCTAGATCTAATGGTTGTGGATCGTTGTCTACGCGGATCATGATCCAACGGCTGAGATCGTATCTGGCAACGGTTTCTTCATCTAGATCTAACGGCTGTGGATCGTAGTCTACACGGATCATGATCCAACGGCTGAGATCGTATCTGGGCAGCAGTTTTTCATCCGACGGTCTACGTTTAAAACTGCTGCAGTTGACGATCTAACGGCTGTGGATGAAAACCGTTTGATCCGACGGCTGCGGTTTAATCTGGAGATCAACCGCCATTTCCTTCCCGCCTATAAATTGCCTCCTTCTCCAGGCTTTCTTCACCACACACTCACTCTGCGTTTTCCATTGCGTTCGTTTTTCCTCCTGACATTTTCGTTTTTGCATACTGCATTGTTACGTTTCCAGTTCGAGAAATCAGAGCATTCCACAGGTTCGCCGAGTTCTTTACGTTGCTGTGCCGTTTTGTATGAACTGTAGCCGTTGTATCTTGGGAGACGTTTGCTGTTTTTCGGTTGGGCACTTTGTACCGGAGCAAATTGTCTTAAGGACAGAGTCCTTAGACTCGCCTCGGTTCTGCTTGCACTTTGTCAATTTGCACAATCGCACACAGTGCACTGCAGTTGATTACAGTAGTTAACAAAATCTCCTTTAAGGAATGGGCTGTTGGAAGTAATATCGCCGAGCCTTGAGTATCCAAAATCATCGACGAAGTGGAAACAATTTGACTTTTAGGTGGACGTGACAAAATTATTGGGCAATGAAACCTATCAAGCTAAGATAACTTATATGGGCCGGATACGGTCCAAGACCATTCAGGAACTTCATCCTATTAAATATAAATGGGTTTGGTAAACCTAAAGTTTGGTTTGACCCCTTCCAGGAAAAAGAAGGGAAAAAGGGGGTGGGGGTGAATTGGGATGACTATATTAAGCTGTTACCAAAAGAAAAAGACTATATTGAGTTGGAAATGGTTTAGTAAAGTTAACATTATAAACTCATTAAGTAAAAGTTAGAAAATAAAAGAGGTTCCGTATAAATTTGGAGCTTGAATTCAAGCTCGATAATAAATTCTTGGTTTTTTGTTAACGAGCATTTTTAGATAATTGAAATAATTCACTCTTGAAAGTAGAACTGACATATTTTAAATTAATTGTTATTTTCTGATATCAAAAAACGAAATCCCTCGTCGTGGGCGGACGGGATCCAGGCAGGCTGTTTCTTAGGCAAAAAGTTAGGCCACCAATAACAGCCTGCCACGTGGCCATCTTGATTTATTTTAAAAAAAAAATTTAAAAGCTGACCAATGGAAACATGACACATGTCACCACAAACAAAAAAACCCTTCCCTGCCTACGTTTGCCCCCCTTCCCCTCATTCCCCAAACAAATCGTACCCAAAATTTTTCAGCCCCAAAATCGATCCCGCCCAAAAAACCATCATCTCCGGCAGACCCTACCTTCATCTCCGTCAAACACTGCCATCTCCTTCGCATCATCTTCTCAGGCGAAAAGTTCTTTCTTTTCTCCTTTTCTCTTCAGCGCATCATCTTCTCCGGCGACAACTCCATTCTTCGGCGGCAAGTCAGCAAGTGTCCCGAAGGCTACGATCACCGGCGCAACCTGCAGGTGATTTTGTTCCGTCTGCTGCATATTTTGAGTGGAGGTTTTGCTCTATTTTTGTTTACTTCAACACAATAAATCTATGTGACCTTTTTCATTTTTACTGCATTTTTTGTTTACTGCAACGAAATTTTTTTTTTTTGTGAACCCATATCCTTGGGATTTCATTTTCACTGACGTACTTGTATAACCATCATTTTCGCCCCGTTGGAATGGTTAGAGAGAAGAGTACTTGAAACAAAGAGATCAATGATGATACAAAGCCTTCATGTGTTCCATATGAGCACATTTCGAGAAGCAGTTTTCGAGCACATACATGAAAAGTTTGCACAAAAGATTGCTGGATGCATTATAAGCATTCTTGAGCCTGTGCTGTTCATGATTCTGGAATAAGTTAGCATTGAAAAGGATCAAGAAAACTGGAGGATTTGATCATTCATCTATAGCCTCTCTGGGGAGTTGAAATGGTGAAGGAAACCAAAGTTTCCTTGATTTAGTTCTTGCCAATTTGAATCAGGCTGAAGTACAATACAAGTTAGTTGACATAGTTTCCTTGATTTAGTGCTGACCATGAACTTATTTTCCATTACTGAATATTCTTCAATGTAATTTTAATAAATCTTTGATCATATCACACATTTTAACTACATGGCTGCATTTAGGGGTTGAAATTTGATATGGTCACATATAGGTTTATCAGTTGTTCGCTGGAGTTGGGGAAAACATTTGCATTTGTTGATTTTAGTTGGTACTTTCGCTGGAGTTGGGGAAAACATTTGCATTTGTTGATTTTAGTTGGTACGAAGTAGCAGTATCAATCTTGAAGTCAGGTAAGTTATTTGCCGGATTCTCTGCTTTTATTTATTTGATTTTGCGAATCGGTAAATACTGTTAGCTTTTAGGAGAGGACTTATTCTATGGGAGCTAAGGTTGTGTTCTAATCTGTACATATTTTCATACTTTCAGGCCGACAAGTGTGTAATAGCCTAAGATAATGGATTCTCCTAGAAAAAAGTTAGATTTCGATGATATGGAATGAACAAGTTCTCCAACTGTGAAGGATTATGGGAGTTTGATACCATTGTACGATACAAAAGATTTGGAGATTATTCATTCTAATATGGATGAAGCTATGATTCCAAAGGTTGGATTAGTGTTTAAGAATGATCAAGACCCTTACGATTTTTACAATGCTTATGCAAAACATGTGGGATTTGATATTAAAAAGCTAAGTGGCCACTATTTTCAAGATGCTTCAAAAAGTATCCGTAATCAAGTAGTGGCATTGTAGGTGTACAATGCACGTGTGTACCTCGATGTATGGAAGGTGTATATTGTCCTTCATCTAACCTTTTCATGTGACGACTTTCACAACCTCACTTATGTGGTACGTATATGGTATGTATTTGTTAAGAGTATTGAAATAATTTGAGGGATCTTATATTGTCATTATGTGCAATGCATATCAGTTCCCGTTGGTCGGATTCATCGCCAGTTGAAGACTAGGACTTTCGCTCATGGTAGAGTTTGTGCAACTGCTGCAGTTTACTCAGCTGCAATCCTTGAATATCTAACTGCTGAGGTGCTTGAATTGGCTGGAAATGCAAGCAAAGATCTGAAGGTTAAGCGTATTACTCCGATGCATCTGCAGCTGGCCATTCGTGGAGATGAGGAGCTTGACACCCTTATTAAAGGCACAATTGCTGGTGGTGGTGTTATCCCTCACATTCACAAGTCCCTCATCAACAAGACCACCAAGGAGTGAGGGTGCTCCCTGGCTTTTAACTTAGATATCTGTTAATTTGTGGAAAGGTTTATAGAAGAGGGAAAATGTAACAGGACCGAGTATGTAACCGAAATGCATTTGCATGGATAAGAGTATTGTTGTTTTGAAACCGAAATGCAGTTGCAATTTTCTATATTATGTTGTTTTCTTCTGTTAACTTGCAAAAACGCGTTGCATCTGGAATTTTTTTTGTCAGTAATTCATTGCTCTTGAATTACACTTCACCGCATACTTAAGCTTGTAAAAACCAACTACCTTTACAACAAGTACAAGATTTCAAACATACTACACTGATGTCAAACAAACTACACTTATTCTATATATGAAGATAGATACAAACCACAAATATATAAATGATATATAAGAGACACGAAAGAAACTGAATGATTGTACTCAGAAGATGCCATTATACAAATCCTAGAGCCAAGTCCTACGACAAATTTGACATATCTACGAATAGTCTAACGCCATCTGTTCATTTGATATAATTGTAGAGTGTGACTTAACCACAAATACAATGATTTGCAATGAGGATTAATATTAGCCACCAATATAAAAAATTTATGCATCCTCTCCTCTTCAGTTTGGTAGGTTTCTTTTCTTCTTTCAAAGTCTTGTTTTCTCTTCTCCATGCCTGGTAATATCTTCTCATGGATTCGATTTCACCTTTCAGAAATTCATTTTCTCTCTTCAAGACCATGTTTTCACCACTCATCGACTGGTATTCTGCCTTCAGATTCTCATATTCTCCAATTTGTGTTTCATGATCATTGCGTTTCCGTAGTAAACCATGAATAATATGACGAGATCTTTGACACAACTGATCATCCATCCATACAAACACATTACATCTTCTATTAACACAAGACTGAAACCTACATCCCACATTGTCATTTTTCCATGCCATTTGTTCTTTTAATAACAAACCACAATCGCATACGTCTGGAATATTTTTACATGAAACAGTCGATGAAGATGTCATGTGCGATATTGTATAATGCTTTCAATCTGCATCAAAATCGAAATATGAAACTCAAAAATTCTAAATATATGCTGGCAAACTGTCTGAAGAGCTATCTATGAAGACATAACAGGACAACTCAAAAACTCCATTTAAGTTACAAGTTAATCAATGTGAACGAAATAATCTCTAACAAATTTGCATACGAGCATCCACCAAATTTTGATGTCATATATCATTTGTTCATGTAAACAGTGATTAAATAAAAGGACCGAAATACATGATGAAAATCTACAATCAAATGAATAAATTAACGATTTTTGCATTTACTTCGCTGGTAACCTTACATAGTGGCGCCAGAACATCATCTAACTCATAAAAATCTCTGGGATTTCTGTTCATCCACAAAAAGCATCGGTATGCAAATTGAAAAATAAAATAATAAAGTTTAGTATTAACACCGAAAAGCAAATCATAGAGCTGAATATGTAAAGCACACATTTAAGGAAATAATATGCTAACCTTCAGCACATACAAATCGCCGGCGCCGCTTCAATTAGAAGAGGGAAAACAAATGATAGATGAATATGATTGAAGATGTTCAATATTCGCCTGAGGAGGTGGAGGTTTCGTCGAAGAATGTCTGTGCCGTCTCTGCTTTTCGCTATTTGGTTGGGAGCGGATTTGGAATTAAAGCAGGTTGAGAAGGGGATTGGGAGAAGAAGGCTAGGGTTCGACTATTTGGGGGAATGAGGGAAAGGGGGGGAACCGCGTAAGATTTAGGGGGGAAAACGGGGTCAAAGTTTAGCGCCACGTGTCGCAATACTATTGGTTTGAGTAAAAAAAAGTTTTTTTTATTATTCTAAGCTGCTTTAGCGACGTGTCGCTCGCTGATTGGCGGCCTCGTTTATTGCCTCACAAACGGCCTTGCCTGATCCCATCCGCGTCGTGGGGGCCATAATGCCTCAGCCCCATAAAGCTTTGTGAAGGATGCAAATCAGGTACCAAGCGGCTTCTTAGATTGGTGAGGCTACACGAAGACCCGCGCAAAATGTCTCTACAAACTAGCAGAATTGAAGCAATTACACCCTACATACTAATTGTTATTTCCTGTTGGAGCAAAAGTTTAAGTTTGTTGATTCATCATCATTCGTACCCAGTATATCCTAACGACAACAAAAACTATCGCTAGGGTCTGAGAAGTTAAGTGGCAGACAAACAATACCTATGTCCCAAGAGATAGAAAGTTTGCTTCTAGTGAGACCCCCGGCTCTATATGTATCTGCATAAATTCACAATAATAGAGATATGGTGTGCTAGTGTGTTAATGAGGGAATTCTAAAAATACAAAAAGGAGACTGCTGATATTAAAATACACATAATGTATATATGTACATATAATACAAAACAATGGTAAAACATAAACACTTCATAAAGTTTAAGTTTGTTGATTGATATCATGAAATGCAGCAAACACTTCATGGAAAAATGGAACAACCCAACTAATGAATAATTAGGATGGTCTGGTCCGTGCAAAATAAAATAAGATAAGTCGCTTTTACTTTAATCACACTATTGTCGTTGGAATTATATGACAATAATAACACATGCTTTGTATATCTCTAACGACAACAAAAGTTATTGTTAATGTCTGGAGAATGTGAGAGATAGACAAACAATACATTAATTCTAAATGATAGAGAATATGTTTCCAACAAAACCTCTGACTCCCGTTGGAATTATATGAAGGGATATAAAAACATGTCGGTTCCAATTCTAAAACAAATACTAGTAACGGTTAGATCAAGTAACCTTGTTGACTTCACTTCAACTTTTTCTTCTCAAGTTTAGGAGGACGTCTCATCATTTAAAAGTTTATAACTGTTCTTAATCAAATTTTAGTATAAACCTAGTTTTAATAATTATACATGAATATTCAACCTATACCTATAGTATTCTAATAAACAAGTTTATCTATGTACTTTAACTAATATTAAAGTGGCATTATCTAGACAATGTAAATTTTGTCATAACACCATTTTTATACACTAACACGATTCTTAAAAGAAACAGAATCGAAATCTATTCCATTGTTTGGAAAAAGTAGTTCAGTTGGTTCTAATATAACATAATGTGTTTAAGATATACAAGATATATAAGATCAAGAGTTCTTGGCAATTGTATTAGCATATTAACATAACATATTTCTACTATTGTAACATCTATGTAGGTATATATAGAGCCGAGGGTCTCACTGGAATCAAACTCTCTATTCATTAGGATAGAGATATTGTTTGTCTGATTCTCACTCTTTCTAGATTTTAGTGATAGTTTTTGTTGTTGCTGAGATATACTGATTATGGTTAATGTTAGTTATTTTATTTTTAATTTCCTTCAAGACACGAGTTATGATGATAGCTTCTCTTTTAAGAACAACTATTTAGGTCAAACATTAAAACATGGCAAAAGGAAAACTGTCCAATCGAAACGTTAAAAAAAGGTGCATCAAGCTGAAATTTTAGGCCATTGATCCACTTCCTACATGTGCTTTTCCAAGTAGTAATAATGAGAGTCCATTAACGAGAGTAGCACTTTCGCTTCTCTTCATCACACTCCCATTTCAAATTGAAATCATTGAAGATGCCATACCCCGTATTTTATTTTATGTCTTTAAAAAATTATAATTAAGTTATAGGTTTCATTTCTTGTTTGTAAAGACAGGTGGTATAAAAAATACATAAATTCTTCATAGCAATCTAATATCACGGTAATTAAATCATTTATTTCCTGTGATAGGAAAGGATACGTGAAACAAAATAAATAAATAACCTGTTTTATATTTAATCATTGTATAAATTACAGAAGCAAACATGTTTCTATGACATTATTATCGTTTTGGTGTTGCATTATAGAAAACTTTGTGGAGGTGATGTTTGACATGAGATGTATGGACCACTGTAAGGAAGAAAACACCAATAGCCCAACAGAGGATGGGACCAAACTGTCCTAAACCAGCATACTGCCGACTTTCTTGGAACAATAAGGTGAAATCTTTATCTCCGTGACTTTCACTGTCTCATTTTCAAAGAGTATGTATGAAGGATGCAAATTATGAGCCAGTCTGCCTTCTAGGTTGGAGAAGATCTTACACAGTGATCTACACAAGGTGTTTCCCCATAAACCAGACATTCGGCCTAACACCAGAGGAACACCCACATTGTTCGTGTCCCTAAAATCGAACTCTTGACCTCTTGGAGAATATCTCAACCCGCATATCAACTAAACTATGCTTTGGAGGCATATTGCCAACTTTCTTACATCTAAACAGGTATCAACTGGACCATGCTTTGAAGGCATACTGCCGACTTTCTTACATCTAAACAGGTTGAGTCCTCAAATTCAAAGATCTTCCCTTTACACTCATAGGAGATTTATAGATGATGTAAGTTACTTACTTGACACTTTATTATATAGGAAATACAAGGTTTGATGTTCATTGACGTCTTTGTTCTCATAGAGTTGAACCAATTTATAATTACAATAAGTATTTGGATAGTTTGCAAGACAAATAAGGTTAGAAAACTAAAGAGGAGAGGGTTTTCCACTTGTGCTCTAATGCTTAAGTCAGTAAAGACTTTGAAAAGCTTAGGATACAAGAGTTCAGAAATTACGTTGTTATCTAGAAGTGAGCTAGAGATGAACCTTATATAGAGGAGGAATCCTTGTTAAAATAGGATTTTAAAGGCAGCGATAAGGAGTATGAATCCCAGTATGATTCATACTCCTTTTTCTTTTAGATATACGAGAAGATAACTCCAGCTGATAGAAAATTAATATAAAGGAGCTATACTTAGAGACTTTATCATCTTCATACATATCCTTTTATAAAAAAAGATTCACATATCCTTAATTTTTTAGTAGTAGAAGTAACCTACGTTTCTGAACATACAGCAAACACCGATACCTTGGAGGGAAACCTCCTCAGGGCCTTCGAAGTTGATAGGATTTTTGGCCTCCAGCCTGGTTTGGGAGTTTAAATATTCCTACTCGGAGAAGACTCCTTCTAGGTACTCTGAGTAAGATAATTCTATACACACTCAGCGGTGTATTCCCATGACAACAACCCAACATTTTGTTGAAGACAATCAATCATGTACCAAGACGCAGTCGTTCAATGTGTGCATATGAACAATACAAAAATAATCAAACCCGGGGCGAGTCGAGGACTCTGTCCTTAAGACGTATTGCTCCGGTATACTGTGCCCAACCGGTGTGAGCAATCGTCTCCCAGAATACAACGGGTACCTGTTCAGTTGAGCGGCATTGCTGAACTTGAACTACTTCGAACCTTCGAATGTCCTGACTTCTCCCGGACGTGATGCAAGCCTCGAATGCTATGAATGCAGAATGCTATGAAATGCTAGAGCAAGGTGTGTGAATAAATGCACCCTTAGCCCTCTTTATATAGGGGAGTCGGTTGGAGAACAAGGTACCGTGACCGTTGGATCAAAACCGAAGTTTGATTTAGGCCGTTAGATGAAAACCTCCTATCTAGATTAGGAAGATTTAATCTCAGCTTTGGATTGAAGATAGATTAGCAGGTTTAAACCTGGAGCGTTAGATGGAAACCACATTCGGTTGGGGTGGTTAGGACAGTTTAAATCTCGGCCGTTAGATTAAAGCTTCCTTCCCTGCCACCGTTAGATCAAACCAGATTGATCTTATCTTATATCGAAGGATACCGTTTGAATCAGATTTAAACAACCGTTCTATTTAAACCATAACCGAACGCCTTATCAAACTTAACCGCGTTTTGTTTAAACGTAACCGTGCAACCGCGTTTTCCATCCACTTTGAGAATTAATTTCTCATTCACCCATTTCAATTTATCCAACACATTTCACTTTATAACTCGAAGGGCACCCCTATGGGAGCTATGAGTTAAACTACTCGGCTTAGACTTTGAAGGTCGTCACCTACAACATATTCTGGTCATATCTCGGGGAGCTTCTTAGAGGGCCCATGGGGTATCCGAGTTATATGTGTTGGTCTAACATGTATTTGTGTGAAACCTTGCTCCTAGATTGTTATTACGGGTGAAAGTTCAACTTGGACAGTATACGAGTAAGCCCATCGCCCATAAAATGCACAAACTCAAACCAGTCCCAGCATAAGCCAAAACTGATGACATGATTAAAACTCTCACATTGTGGTTGTCAATACTCAAATTTGCATCATTGGATCCAATATAATACTTTAATATCAGTTAAGCTACGTCTATAGAAAGACTATTCAAATTTCTATATTCAAGGCATGTGCTCCTCACTCGCCCCATAGTGCTCAGCCCTCTCTGTCATAACTTTTTATTTACATACTCATGTTGAAAGACTTATCCTTTTTTTTTGTAAGTGTAACGGTTCAGTAACATTTTTCATATTCATACGAGTTTGAGATTTTGATGTAAAAAAAGACACCTTCTTGACCTATTTCTTTGACTTTTTAAAAGTATTTGAGATACGACAATTTTTTTTTTCTTCTCGTCTATCTTTTATCAACTAAAGGACGAGATAATTGATGATGTAGACCTGAAAAACTCATATATTTATTAGTTGAGGAACAAAAAGTGTTTTCTATTTCAAGAACTCGAGTTTGAATCTATCAAATGTTAACAAAAGGAAAAAAGAAAAAAAAAAAACATTCACAGTTCATAATGTCCTCGAATAGCTCGTGCTTAGTGATGAAAAATCACCAGTATTGAATTTAAAGCCAAACTTAAATCGATTTCAGCATCACCACCAAGTCGACCCACATATCAGACTTAAGATTCACATCTTCTAATTAAATTAAATTGAACCATACAAAAATAATCGAAACAAACCAAAGCTGTCTGTCTGTTTACTATTTTCCTTTTTTTTTTAAAAAAAAAAAACCGTCCGCTCAATATTTAGCAATTTTGTTGCAAGGATAGGAACAATTATTTTGTTGTCACGTGTTTTGGTCGGTTAATTCGCCATATGAGTCAGTGAGCGTATTCTCCCATGAAAGCACCATAATGGGAGAAAAAAAAAATTGCTAAAAACAAAAGGCACCAGCCTACACGTGTGCCGGATTTTTTTTTTTTTTTTTTTTGCAAGTAAGAAAGTGGGGAAGAGGGTGCAAACGAGCCGAGTCAAATTGAACATTTATTTATTGAGTCAAATAATTTTAAAATTTTTCTTAGCCCGAATGTGACAAAAATAAATCACTTGGTAAGAGAGATACTATATTCCAAATTGTAAATGTTTATCTAAATTTAATGCATACCATTTGAAAACAAGTAGTGAAATGTTAATCTAATGCTTGACTTGTCTAATTTGATACTAATGAAAAAACAGCATTTCATTTTCAAACATAAACAACTAATGTGGAGAAACTTTGAAAATCATAACTTTTTTGTGGCGTATGAAATATAAACAAAACAATTTAGAAAGGTTGAAAATGGAAATATAAACAAACAGAATAAAAACTATAACAATAGCAATAGGATGATGTATCATCGTTTCATGTTCTTCTCGTCAGAATATGATTTTAATTGACGTGATGAGGTAAAAACTAAAAACTTCATGTAAAAGAACCTTCCGCATATTAAATGGGAGCATTTGTCGTGTTTAGCAGCACAGCAGGTAGAGGATCACATGGGGACTTTTGATAGTTGCATCATGTGCTTTTTTTTTTTTTTTGTACCAAAAAGCGAAAAATCTCTCTCGTATCCCTTAATGTCTTAGCCTCATCAAGTTTTGTGAAAGAATCAAATCAGGTGTCCAGCGGCTTTCTAAGTTGGTGAGGCTGCATAAGATGACCCACACAAGATACACTCTATAAACTAATAAAAGTGGAGCAATTGCCCCATACAGGCTAGCAGAAGTAGATCATCCATACTGTTAGTGTCTCCGGATCGAACCGTTGACTTACTGGTAGCAATTCTCAACTCGAATAACAACCGAACTACGCCCTGAGGGCTGCATCATGTGCTTGCTTATTTGGATTGTGAAGGTAAAAGATCATACATTGATCTCAAAAACTCATACCATTTTATGTTTATACTGTCGTGGAGGATGTAAATTAGGTTATTCAATATTTTTTTAGACAAGAGGTTTATGGCTTAGTGTCTACAAAATGTCTGAACTCAAACCTGTATAAAATGCTGACGGCAGGACCTAACACTCACGCTGTGATTGTCAAGATCTGAACTGACAATTTTGGATACTATCTATTATCTGAATACCAGCTGAGCTGTGCTATTGTGACACTTATTGAGATCCTTCTCAACAAAATGTTTGTGCATGCTCTGTCCATGCACATCAAATACAAAAGAAAAATATAGATAATTACCATAGGAGAAACAATAATACTACTACTAAGAGTATTGTTACTCCGAATGTATAATACCATTCGTAAAAGGGAGCTGGTTTCATCTCTACAAGCTTTTTTGAACTCAATTATTGTTGGAAGAATTTTCACGCATATAGCTGTTGACAAGGAAGCATTATTGTGTCCTGAGTTATGATAGTGAATAAAATACTTAACACTTACATAGACTTCTCTTTGGGAAAATCTAAATTTATCTCTTTCTCAATAATCCAAGTGGAGTATAAAAGGAGAATAATTGCCTAAGCCTCTAAGAAATTACGGATTCATGGTTATATGTTGCCACAGTGTGAATTTCGCAAGGGAAAAGGGGTGAAAAAACTTCAACCGGGTAGGATGTGAGAGAACAAAGAAAAATGCTAGTACTATTACTTAATACATTTCTTTAAAAAAAAAAACTTTCTGGTGTACTAGACTCCCGCATTTATGCGTGGCTTGAAAAAAAATCGGATCGTTTTGCGATTTGATGTATACAATCTTTTCCTACATTTTGTGTATGAGGATGTTTTGAAGTGTATCAAAATCCATATGCAACCATTTCAGGAAAAAGAAACATGAATGCATGTGCATGAAGAAAAGACTTGGTGAACCTAGTATAAAAATGTTGTAAAGATGCTTACTAAAGCAAATTTTATTTTCTATATTCCACACATTGCAACCAAAATCTACACGATAAATTCCAGCTAAAGAGGAAGGGGATAAGTGTATTCGTGAATAAGGTAGACAATTTGTAGTATAAAAATTTAAATAATTTGAATGACATAGCTCCAAATCTCTTTTAATTTGCTGAGATGAATTAATTTTATAGTCAATCTGAGACACATTTTCTTCACTTATAACAATACAAACACTCTACTGCAGTTGTAAGACCTTTTACTAGTCTGGACTTGGAAGTGTTTTTTTTTTTCTTTCCCAGAGAGAAGTCTAATCTATAATGACAAAAGAGCCCCCATGACCCGAATGCTCACGGCTGCTTCATCTTCCAGCTCACAAATCTCCGTCCTTTTCCACTCCCGTCCCCACCTCCCATCCTCTTCCACGTAAAAGAAAACTTTACACCACTATGTCACATCATTGTGTGACAACTAATTTCCACTATTTTTCTCCTTTAGTCTCTTTTGTAACAAAAACAAATCTATGGCCATCTTCACCGTTTTAATTTCAAAAACATTATATAGAATGTAAATCAGAAGTTTAATGATCTCCAAAGTTAGAGATATATTACACAAAAAGCTCACACAAGATGTCCACTACAGAATAAACCTTTTATCCAATAGCAATGAAACACTGTATGTGACTCTGAATCAAATCATGTATTAATTAGAGCAAATTCATCCTAAATAACAATTGAGCTATGTGCTAAAGTCTAATTTGGTTTCTTTTATCTTTTCAAAAAGGCCATATCACTTTTGAGTATAATAGAAAGAAAAAATAGTAGAAGCAGTTCTACTTGTTCAAATCGATTCCACAAACAAATAAAGCAATTGCAATATGTTAGCCGACAAGGATATTTTATCTCATGTAACCTTATGTATGGTTCAAAATATTTAAACCCTAAATGCTTACATTAAATTACAGTAGAAATTGTTACTGAATTTTATTATTTTAAAAATAGTTACAGCAAGAGCTTCTGCCTCTTCTGCTCTCCACTCTGCACTACACTCCATAATTTTGCTTACACTGTTACTCATGACTCACCTACTCCCTCTTCCTTTTTTCATTTCTGATTCCAAGACAAATATATGCCCTTTCATCCTTTCATAATCAGTATCAATAATCTCATTCACAGCTGATTATGCCTATGGCAACATCAATCTCTTCGTTTCATCGTCCTTCTCGTTGTACATTCCTACTCCTGCAAATCATCTTCTTTTTTTCAGCTACAGCTACTCGAAGAGAGCTTAAACCTTACATAATCCAAGTTCAGCCTGATGCTAAACCCTCTGTTTTCTCTACTCACTACCACTGGTATGAATCTTCACTCAAATCACTCTCCACCGATTCAATTTCTGATTTGGATTCTTATGCCAATCGTGTTATACACACTTATGAGACTGTTTTTCATGGCTTCTCAGCTATGCTTTCTTCTTTGGAAGCCCAAAAGCTCCAATCAGTTACTGGCATTGTGGCAATTATTCCTGAACAAGTTCGGCAATTGCACACCACACGCTCTCCAGAGTTCCTTGGGCTCAAGTCTACTGATAATGCTGGGTTATTGAAGGAATCGGATTTTGGGTCGGATCTTGTAATTGGTGTTATTGATACGGGAATTTGGCCTGAACGGAAAAGCTTTAATGATCGTGACCTGGGGGTTGTTCCTGCTAAATGGAAAGGAGTGTGTGAATCAGGGAATGATTTTCCGGCGACTTCTTGTAATCGGAAATTGATTGGAGCGAGGTATTTCTGTAAAGGACATGAGGCAGTCAACGGGAAAATGAATGAAACGGCTGAATCTCGGTCTCCGAGGGATTCCGATGGGCATGGTACTCATACGGCTTCAATTGCCGCCGGGAGGTATGTTTTTCCGGCCTCAACTTTGGGCTATGCACGTGGTATCGCTGCTGGAATGGCGCCAAAAGCTCGGCTGGCGGTTTATAAAGTCTGCTGGATCTCCGGTTGCTATGACTCCGATATTCTCGCGGCGTTTGATGCTGCCGTTTCCGACGGCGTCGACGTCATCTCCCTTAGCGTAGGCGGCGTAGTTGTGCCGTATCACCTAGACGCTATTGCCATTGGTGCTTTTGGAGCCACGGAAGCTGGAATTTTCGTCTCGGCTTCCGCCGGAAACGGCGGACCTGGAGGCTTAACAGTGACTAACGTACCCCCTTGGGTTACCACCGTCGGAGCCGGAACGATTGACCGGGATTTCCCCGCCGATGTTAAGCTTGGAAACGGAAAAGTTATACCTGGAATGAGCGTTTACAGCGGGCCGGCGCTTTCTCCCCATAAGCTTTACCCCTTAGTATACGCCGGAAGTGAAGGTAGTGATGGTTATTCATCTTCTTTGTGTTTAGAAGGCTCCTTAGATCCCAAAACTGTACGAGGTAAAATCGTTTTATGCGACAGGGGAATTAATTCCAGAGCAACTAAAGGTGAAGTTGTAAAAAAAGCCGGCGGGATTGCTATGATTTTAGCTAACGGTGTTTTCGACGGGGAAGGATTAGTCGCCGATTGCCACGTGCTACCGGCCACGGCAGTCGGAGCAACTAGCGGGGACGAAATAAGGGGATATATATCGGAAGCTTCCAGGTCCAAGACAGCAGCCATGGCCACCATCATTTTCAAAGGCACACGGCTGCACGTGAGGCCAGCTCCCGTTGTGGCATCGTTTTCAGCCCGGGGGCCTAATCCGGAGACCCCAGAGATTTTGAAGCCTGATGTAATTGCACCAGGACTGAATATCCTGGCCGCTTGGCCCGATAAAGTCGGACCAAGTGGGCTCGTATCTGATAAGCGGCATACAGAATTCAACATTCTCTCAGGCACATCAATGGCATGTCCCCACGTATCCGGACTCGCAGCATTGCTGAAGGCAGCTCATCCTCAATGGAGTCCTGCAGCTATAAAATCTGCATTAATGACTACTGCCTACACGGTGGACAATCGCGGTGAAGCAATGCAAGATGAATCGACTGGGAATTCGTCCACTGTCATGGATTATGGCGCCGGACATGTGCATCCTCAGAAAGCAATGAATCCAGGGTTAATATATGATTTGAACACTTATGATTATGTAGATTTCCTTTGTAATTCAAACTACACCATCAAGAATATACAGACCGTCACAAGGAAGAAGGCAGATTGTGCTGGCGCTAAACGGGCAGGCCATATTGGTAACTTGAATTACCCATCATTAACGGCTGTTTTCCAGCAGTATGGACAGGAAAAGATGTCTACACATTTTATTCGGAGTGTTACAAATGTTGGGGATCCAAATTCTGTCTACAAGGTCACTATCCGGCCTCCACATGGTACGTCTGTAACGGTGCAACCGGAGAAGCTGGCTTTCAGGAGGGTGGGGCAGAAGTTGAATTTTCTAGCAAGAGTTGAAGCCATGGCTGTGAAGCTATCACCTGGAAGTTCGAGTTTGAATAGTGGTTCTATAGTTTGGTCGGATGGAAAGCATGTTGTTACAAGTCCAGTTGTAGTCACCCTTCAGCAACCTCTGTAGTTTCAATTCCAAAGGGATCTTTTATCAGCCTTGGCCTTGTAAAATGTTAAATCAACCGAGGCTTAGAGTCTGCATTGATGAGATACAATCTTGTAAGATAACGCGAGCGAGCCAGTCATCCGTAGTGTTGAAATTTGTAGTCCCAGCAACTGAGAATAGTTGATGAGTAAGCAAACATTCTGTTGTACTCAAATTTGTAACAAATGAGATAAAGACCGACTTTGCTATATTTTCCATGTCGAATGCATACAAATGCACAGCACAAAAGAATGTGATCTATAAAACTGAATCCCCTGCTTGAAAGCCGGAAATAACAACAACATTAGCGCATTGGCTCCCATTGGCTCTCGCCTGTGGCGGAGTATGAGGGATCGGATGTACGCAACCATGCCCACATGTTAGAAACACATAAAGGTTGTATTCCGATGATCCATAATGAAAATTGCGTCAAGCTGTGTCGAGTTGGCTAATTTCCTGTACATGATCTCCAGCAAACAGGCAAATGCGTTGGCATATAGAGTATGAAGCAACTATAGTTTAGAGTTGATATCAAGATATAGGCTTCATTTCTTTGAAGGTAAAACCAGATGGGAAGTCATTACAGCCTTCTTTAGCTAAGTACGTGCTTTAGGTCAGCGGCTCAGCTGCTACCTATGCTATTGATATTTCATGTTCTTTATCCATAGATATATCTCGCTTCTTTGCTCAGTATCTCTAGCTTCTGACAGCTCAAAATGACTTTTTCGGATTACTACACATACATCTCCCTGTTAGTACTAATTCCTAAAGAACAGATTGGATCATGAACACGAAGCTGGAGAGTTCACAGATTAGGGACATTAGTGATGTTCATGACCAAGTAAAAGAAAAGTGCCTAGCCATGCTAAATAGATGTATGTGTAGCAGGAAATACATTTGGATATCCAAACACTAAGATAAACCTTTACATTAGAACCAATTCTGCTGATGTAAATCCTCGCAGACAAAATTCATGTCCTCAAAGTTTTCTAGTGCATGAACGATGTGAAAATCTGTATGATGCCACTTGCTTTTATAGTCTCAGTACAGTCCAATATACAAGTCACCAGAGTCCTCAGATATGAAATAAAGTAAGAATTCTCGGTTGTTTGGCTGTTGGAGCATCTGTTGCTCAGCAGCGCTGATGTGCCGAAGTCGGCAGGTCGGCTGTCCAGAACGCAAACTCAATTACGCTGTTTGGACTGATCTGACTTGACTGATCGATTCGACCTGTGTTGAGCTCGGCAGACCGACTGTTGCTTTATTTTACAAACACACACTACAGAATCGGTTTGGTCTAACTTGATTTATTTCCAACACATCCATAATTTGGCCGACAGCCTCCAGCATGGATCTTAGTCAAATTACTTAAAGAGCACTTACATAAGAAGAATACACACAAACCAACATCAAATCCGTCACCATAATAATTGATATTATCTTGCTGTTCTGTTAGTTCTCTACAATTAACGTACCATGTCCTACATCTAATCGGAGAATCAGTGGCAGATGTAGATGAGGTCGATCAAGTAGTAGCTAGGTTTTCCAACTTTTAGATCTCTTTAAAAACTAATGTTCTGGGCTTGAAACAGAAGACCAGTTACATATTTCTGTACAATCTTAACTACATCCTTGTTTTGCAGAGCATGACTAAGGCCAGGACGCTGTGGATAACCAGCAGAAATTCACTAAATTTAATGCGTATCCTTGCGCAAATCCTTAATGCAGCATTCTCTGTACTGATATCCGCTCACAAAACAGTCATTCCAAAATTGAAGGGATACGATTGAGTCCCTCCATAACTGTAAGTCCCTTCACCAACAAGGATCCAAAACAGAAGGCAAATACACAAAAGAAAATCGATACAGGTGATAACAAAACCTTCACAATTCACATGTGTCCATACACCCATCAAGCAAAAGTCTTTCTCATAACAGAGCTAAATGGTAATGATATTTCATGTCAGAAGATGGATGCAGTTGATTAGAAGCAGGAGCAAGACCAAACAAGGGTTGACATGTCAAATTTGAATACTACGTTGTCTTCAAAGAAGGTGTCTGAATTTAATATATCAGACTATCTACATTAGCAGAGTAAATTTCCATCAAGAACTGGAAAAAGAAAAATAAAGCATATAAAACAGGGAATCCAATGATTTCAGTGAACATCAGGTGCTTGGAAATTCATGAGCATGAAAGCATAAAGGGTTTGTTGCAAGTTGTAAAGCTAGAAAGTCACGATCTTTCACTATGCACTCTATAACTTAGGCACAGCAATCAAAATTTCACCTTGACCGACTTCTAGAAGTCCTTCAGACCTATGCCCACAGACCCACGTTAACCGACAATCGTTGGTTGTCGCCGGAGAAGGGACTAAGGGATGGAACCAAATTGGTAAGCTCCGGCAGCGTCAGCAGTCTGGCATCAAAAGAAAGGGGGACGACGAACATGGACGAGCTTCAATACGATGCCTTCAATATGCCGGCGGGTTGGACAGCTTGACTGGTCATCAGAAAACAATATATGTCGGTTTCTAACAAATAGCTCATAGGTATAGTTTTATACTTTTATACATCAGACTTTTTGAAAACCTCCAAGATAATTAGGATAATATTGATTTTGTGTTTGAATACATCTAACATCTCGTGTCTGTTCAAACTATGAATGCTTCTCCCGTGTTTTTTCAAGACTACGATTACCCCCGGCTTATCATCTTTTACTCGTCAGAGAATTTTCTTCCTCTGCATAATTTCCTGCAAAATGAACTACAGCTTGACCATCTGTTAGAACCACACATTGAATACCTGATGTACTTGTCCATTTCAGGCTTCGCACATAAATTGTTTGAATAATATCATGATTAATTTAACTCTTTACTAAATAATCCCTAGACTCGAGTATCATCGCTTAATTTATTGTTTGTCTGGTTTTCACCCTCCATACTCTTATGTGATAGAGGTACTCTTTTGTGATAGAAGGATTGTTTCCCTGTTTCTCACCCTTCCAAACTTTAGCGGTAACTTTTGCTTGTCATAGAGGTAATGTTTGTCTGCTTCTCACCCTCCTCAGGCCCTAGCGGTAGCATTTGCTACCGTTAGAACAGACTCTTTTGTGATAGAAGTATTGTTCCTCTACTTCTCACCCTCTCAGACTCTAGCGGTAGTGGTGACATTTGCTTGTCATAGAGATAGTGTTTGTGTAACTCTCACCCTCCTCAGACCCTAACGGTAGCACTCGCCCTCCTCAGATCCTAGCGGTAGTTTTTACTACCATTAGAACAGACTCTTTTGTGATAGAGGTACTCTTTTGTGATAGAAGTATTGTTTCCCTGCTTCTCACCCTCTCATACTTTAACGGTAACTTTAGCTTGTCATTAATGTACTCTTTGTCTGACTCTCACCCTCCTCAGACCCTAGCAGTAGCTTTTACTACTCTCATACTTTAACGGTAACTTTAGCTTGTCATTACTGTACTCTTTGTCTGCCTCTCACCCTCCTCAGACCCTAGCAGTAGCTTTTACTACCGTTAGAATATATTGGGTATAGTTATTGGTTGTGATATACAAAACCTAAATACATTAAAATCGGTTATCAATCCTGTTAAAGATAGATTGAACTCTAGATTTAGAATTTGTTACATGTAGTAGGCAACATTTCCTCACATTGCAACACTTGAAAGTTTAAAATTGAAACTCTTCCCAAATGCAACAGACCGGTATTTAAGCTTTAAAGTTGACTAGCTTGTACTTTTTACCTAGATTATATCCAAAGATAAGATTATGACGATTGTTTGAAAAGGAAAAAAATTCAAGTTAAGTAATCGTCTAAAACGTCATCACAAAGTATAAAGAATAATTATAATTTCAGTTTAGAAGGACTAAAAACAAAAAGTTCGTAAAAAGAAAATCCAAAGGGAAAACTATTAAACAGCTTCCAAATTTTGGCATTCAAGAAAAGGAAAAAAAGTGTAGGTAGCCCCGATAATTTTATCAGCAAAAATATATGTATGCACTTACTAAAAGCACGAGTCTAGCAAAACCTCCATACGACATTCAATTTAAAAAGATTAACCTTCAAGCTGAAAAGGAAAAAAGGACAAGTCATCCCCACTACATTCTGCCATAAGAGGACCTCTATATCCAAGATAACAAATTTGCAATTCATGATCCTCCTGAGCAAGCAAGCAACCAACTTTCTTACACAGGTACTGGCACAGCATCAACAACATCAGGGATAGCCATGGGAGGCGGCCTAACGTACTCTTCCTCCTCCTTAGGCTCATGGATCGTTACAAGATCAGGCAATGGTGTCTTAGGACCTGTCTTACCCTTTGGATCCCAAGCCAGCATGATCTTCACCTTAATACCAAGTACACCCTGCACCACCATAGCATCCACCGTAAAATCAGAAGAGAATTTCTCTACATTTTCATTCATAGAGACAAGACAAATTAGTTTACTATGAAGTGGAAAGTCTCTAACCTGACGAAGAAGCACATGCCTGACTGCAGAGTCAATATATTCTTTGACAGGTTGGCCTGAGGATATCATGTAGCCATCCTTGAACTTCATTGATTTTGCACGCTGAGCCCTAAGTTTCCCGCTCACAATCACCTGTATATGGAATTTGATCGTTCACAGGTTTATCCTTAATAACTATAATCAGACAAGGCCAATGCGATACCGCATACCTCACAACCTTTGGCGCCTTGCTCCATAACGAATCTTAGAACACCATAGCATGCCCTAAGAAAAAACGACCAGTAACACAAAAAAGGTCATGCGTCAAAGAAATAGATTAGATAGCCCAGAGAAACACATCACAGAAATCCAAAAGCACAGGAAGACTTGAGTTCACTGCAAACATAGGAGATGAACTAAGAAAAATTAGACTTCATTTTAATCAGCTTCTTATAAAAATCAGAATCCAAAGGGGAAGAGGGACAAGCAAAACAGCCATGAAACAAACATACACAATAACATTGTTATAACATCATCCATGTAGGAAAAATTCCAAACTCAAGAAACACAGGGCACTTCATATTATCCTAACAGACCCCAAATACTATAAGCATCCAGGCAACCGTTTCATCACTTCGAAGGAAAGAAAAATTTTCTCCTGATAACAAAAGCGTTTCATGTGAAGCGCACAACTAGATCAATGGCACCACATGATCAGAAGCAACAATAAAAATAACGAATTTCTCCTTATAACAAAAGCGTTTCATGTGAAGCGCACAACTAGATCAATGGCACCACATGAGCAGAAGCAACAACAAAAATAACAACAAAAACAACAACATGAGCAGAAGTATTAGATAAAATTCAATAGTACAAGTTCATCCAGCAATTATACTTTCTAAGAGCTAAACACAGAAACTAAGCTTAAAAATGGTCAAAGATGATATAAACATCTTACGGCATGTTGGAAAATTATGAAAAACCCCAATCCGTGAAAACAGGTAATGGGGCCAACCAAACTCCATTCTAATATATGCATTGGGAAAAGTCTCCTTTTAAACAGGTATGTAGAAAGGAGAGACATACAAATCAATGCACATTCAGAGCACAAAATAAAGCAACTACGGATAACCATGAAATCTTTCTTCAATTCATATCAAGGAGACCAACCTTCGGACAGCAAGACCACCAAGCAGCTTGTAACGCAGTGACTCAGCCTGTGCAACAGCACAAAGCCCTCTGTTGTTCACTCGCTCAGCATAAAGCTCCACGCTGTTCTCTGGAAACTTAAATCTCTTCTGAACAACAGAAGTCAGCTCCCTGATTCTCCTCCCCTTCTCACCTTCATTGTTATAACGAAACAATAGTAATGACTTTAAGAATGTAGCTTTTCATACAATTTTTTTCTATCAAAAGGATAATATAAGCTTCTAAACTACAACATTTCTTATTTTTGCAAGAAACAACAATCTGAACACCGTGCGTTACCTTTTTCCTTCTACAGGCCCAATTTATTAATCGAATCGTAATAAACCTAGGTTATCTTTGAACTAACAACTCAAGATAAAGCCAAGCAGCCATTTTTCCTCTCAGATACTTCAGATTTACTGATACCCACAACACATTTGAACCATCTATAACACTAATCCTGGAGAATTAGAAAGTTTTCCTTGAGGATTGGTTTAACTTGGTTCTTTAACAAGCATATGAGAAATGGTTAATTCGATCTTTAGACAATGCAAAAATCAACGAGGACAAACATCCAGCATGAAGGACAATTTACCGAGAACATTTTGGGTGCGGGTCGCCCTGATGATGATCTCAGTGCGCATAGGAGTGACCCTAACCTCAACGCCAGAGTAGCCATCCTCGGCAAGCTCTCTGGTGAGCACCTCGTTCAACTCAGCGAAAAACACACCATCAGCGATGAACTGAACATGAGAAAGCCCAAATCATGTTAATTCCATGAAACAACAAAGAAGAAATACGAATTGAAACTTGAATAACAAGAAACCTTTCGCTTTTTGCTCATTTGGGTTGCCATATTGTACTGGTAAGTGCTGCCGCCGACAGATCTTAAGATGAAATCGCCCAAAACTGAAGAGTAACGAGAAAGAGTTACAAGCTACGGATATATAGGAGTGTTGTTAGGGTTTTCGAGGTTCGCGGGGCAATAAGTTTCGGATCTTAATAACAGGCTCGGATGATCGGATCCTCTTCTTTTTATAATTAATTAATTAATTAATTAATTAATTTCCGTTATAAAAAATTAAGGGGTTGCATATTATATTTGCACAGGAGATATAAGGGATAGATGTAACCTTTTGACAGCCAGGTTTAGGGGTGTACATGCTATTTAAAAACCGGCCGAACCGCACCAAACTGGCCAAACCAAACCGTAAAAAACCGGACCACAGTTTTATGGTCGGTTTAATAAATGCTAAAAACCGGACTGTTTCATTTGGTCTGGTTTTAAGAATTTCAAACCGTATAAACCGGACCATACCGGTTATATATATATATAAATTTGATTATACATTATACATTTAATTATATTTTATACATTATAGTAGTATTTTAGTTATTTGTTTATATTGTTTGCAAGTTTGTTTTTTATTAGATGTTTATAACTTAGGAAAAACTCAGTTGATTAATCATTTTTTGGTGAACAAAAGTTGGTACCTAGTGGATTTGTCTGGTTATACCTAAGAAAATATTAGTTTTTTTCTTTGATTTATTTATCTTCGTTTAATTACTTCTTTGATTTTTAGTAATTCTTAGTGTATAATTATTTCAACACATTGTTTATCATCCCGTAAAAGTGTGAAAGAATTGAAATTTCGTTACTTGGATGATTATTCTGTATGCAAATAATGTGATTACATGATTGAGTATTAAGGATACTTGGATGATTTTTCGATTAAACTACTCTATCACCTTAATCCATCCTTTTGTTGAGGGCCAGGTACTTTGTGTAATTTATTATAGTATGAGTTTCTTGCCAAGACATGATAAATTAAGGTATAATAATATTCTATGATAAATTAAGGTATAGTAGTATTCTACTAAGGGAGTATAGTTTCATTTTTAGTTTGAAAAAAATCCTACCAGGAAGAAAACTTGTCCTCAATTTTGAGTATGAATTTTGACTTTTTTAATCAACGATATCAATGCTTCAGGTGAATAAAACCGGAAAAAACCGAAACCAAACCGGACTAGACCGGACCGGCCAAACGGTTTGTTGACTGGTTTGGTCCGGTTTCGGTTTTTTATTTTCCAAACCGTAACAAACGGTTTGGTCCGTAAGATTCTCAAAAACCGGCCGAACCGGACCATGTACACCCCTAGCCAGGTTTCCTTTTTCTAATGTTATAGAAATGCTAAAAGAAAACTAACAGAACGCTAGTTTGTCAAATAGTTTTAGAATTGTACTATTTAATGCATTAATTTTAAAAATGGTGTTATTTTAGTGGTTAACCCTCATTATATTATATTGATGTGACAAATATCTTTTATATGATTAGTCAATGAGCATTTTATATTTAAACATTGAACATCAAAAGACTTTAATGAATGTTCATGGCTCTAAAGCATAAGCTTTAATGTCATTACGTCATTGTTTTTCCCCTTCAAATGGCATCACTCAAAAATAAACCCTATATAGTTTATTGTATTATATAATAACAAAAAACAACAAAGTTACAAAAGAAATTTATAAAATTTGTGAAAGGAAAAGGTGGGCAACTGGATAGGAGCAGATTTTCATACACGAAATCTTTTCATTGCTTGGCTACTGCTCCATCCTCATGCTAATAGTCTTCTAGAATCAAGAATTGCTTCTCCAACATCCACGAAAATGGTATTTTCAGCTTCAACATCTGCACCCCTTATCCATACTTTTCTGATATCCTGCAGCAACAAAAGTTGGACATGCCTGAAAAAACCACCATTCTTGCACTCTCAGAAGCGTTCGCTCACATGCTTCTCTTCCAAGAAGAAACTCAGCCTCGTGGACCAAATTCTCGACTACATTGAAGGTGAATTGGAGTACATTTGATTTATTATTAAGTCAGTTGGGTCTTCATTTGAAAACCTTTATTTGTCAAGACATATAGAAATTGTACATTTTCGGAGTGAAAGTGTGGAACCATCATTGTAAAGTTGAAACCTTTCCAGTCGGCTAACATGTTAATCTATATGATAAACCGACTGATCCTCACTTAAAAAGATTTATTGTGTTTCTGTGCAATAAAGGGGGTCCGAAGTTGAGGAAATGGTACGGAGCACCCGATCTTATCAGCAAGGATGAATCGGATTTAAATGAAGATGAGATGACGGGTAAGTACCATTAAGCGGTCAGAGTTTTGACTTTCTTCTACTTAAAAATCTGATTATTAATTGTAAGAATTTTGAAACAGAGGAAGATGAAGTTAGGGATGCTGTATTAGTTGCTGGAGGAGATACTGAGATTGGTCAGGTTAGTTGGTTAGTGGCCATTATCCTTCACTCGAGCACATTCATGCTTTTCGAAATTTTGGGGGAACATCCCTTCTCTATTCTCTGTAAATTATAGTTTGCTTGCAGAAAGATTGAAACTTTCACCAATTCATGGTGCCCCGGCAGGAGTTTCTCGTATTTGATTGATTGGCCTTGATGGGAATTAACATGATATCTCAATTAATCATTTGTTTTTTCTGTATTTGTTTAGATGATAATACTGTTGCTGATTGTCAAAAAATTTAGAATTAAAGCCGTTGTGAAGGATAAGCGGGCAGCAATGAATGCCTTTGGCACATATGTAGAGGTTGGTGAGGATTGCCGCCACATCTTGAAGTTTGTTTTTGTTATTAGATTTGCGTATACTATTTTGCTTGATATTTTATTTCGGCAGAATGCTGTTTGTTGCTGACTTTGAGTTGTTCCTCTAGACAATAGCTGGTGATCCAAAAGATAGCTTGTTTCTCAGCAAGACTCTAAGAGGCGTTCGTGCGGTTATAAGTGTAAAGGTAGCACCTTGCTTACCTTGTTACATCAGCGAGATGGTCTCTAAATGACATCATATTGTCTTCCTACTAAGTGTAGCTTTTGTTGGGCCTTTCGTGCAATCTATCATGATAAGTTTGAGAGGGTCATACTTAGTTCCAGTATTGCTTACTATGTGCTTTTTCCATCTGTAAAGTACTTTATTGATTCCTATAACCACAAGAAATACTGAAGACCGCTTCTTTTATTTCTCAAGGAAAGCAGGAAATATTTCTAATAAGTGACGATTGCTCTCTCGCAGGAAGGTTTTCTGTCTAATCTTAGGACCTGGAAAGGTTTGGAACATGTCATTTTATTATCTCAGGTACTTGTTGCATTTTGTTGTTGCTAGCTGTTGATGGGGTTTTGTCCATATATTCTTTTTTTTAAAATTTGTCCATATATCCATTTGACAAGATTGCAGTTGTCTGTTTATAGAGGCAGTGAAGGGATTCTAGGAGTCATGAATAGCAATGCAAGAAAACTGGCAGAACTGGATGAATCTGTGTTGATGGCTTCTGGGATTCCTCACACCATAATCAGAGCTGGTTCTTTGAAAAACATACCTAGAGGTCAAGGGTTCAGCTTCAAAGAGGTACTCTTAAACTTCAAGATCTCCCTGTGTGCAGTGAAAGTATAAGATAAGTGATGATTTTTTTTATTCCCTTTTCATTTTCTCTAGTCAATGCGAAGCTTCATAGTCATAGATGCTGCAATGTCTAGCCCAGGATGTTGTGACGTCCTAAGGCTCTTCATGTGAATGCTGAGTACAGATATGATAGGTTGTTAAGGTGAAAAATGGATACGGAAGCCTTGTAGTAATATGTAAACCGTTAACCCCTGGCCACTCTTATAACTGCTATAAAGGAGGATGTGTATTTGACTGTTTAGTGGAATGATTGGGCAAATAGACCTTAAAAAGAAGTTTTTATTTCGGTTTACTGGTCAAGGGTTTCTCAAGCTAAAAAGATCAGATTTGTGCACTCATCTTGGAATCTTAAAAGAAATCACAATTTGATTGGTCCAAAACTTTGTGTGGCAGGGTTGTGCAACACAAGGAAGCCTTAGCAAGGAGGATGCAGCCTTAATATGTGTAGAATCCCTTGGCGTAGTTCCGAAAACGGGATTCACCTTTGAGGTTGGCAGGTTTCCTCTTTCATCTGACAAATGATGTATTGAAGCAATCTTTTCATGAATGCATCTAGTAGCAATGTAATGTGCCAGAGAAGGAGATGAGTTAGAAAGGAACCACTTACCAAAAGAAAAATAGAGAAGAAAGAAACCACTTGGTTTGTTAGCCTTGTAGCAATTTTTTAACAGTATTTCTTACTGCAGAATTCATGAACACAAGCCACTACAGTTGTGTCAGTTGATACTTGCATATAGTGAAAGTACTTTGAAGTGGAAACTCAGGTGCCTGTAGGTCATTAAGAGTGTTCAAATTTGCTATATTTGATGGATCTTCACTTTGGCAGGTGGTTAATGGCGAAGTTGCAGTCCCAGATTGGAAAGAGTGGTTAACTGCATTGTTGGAGAAACCATAACGTCCCCGTTTCATGGATTCATTACTTCTTTGAGGTAAAGTCATAATATCTTTCGTATAGTTTTTGATTAGTTGCTTATGAAGAAAATAACATGAACACTGTATGTAAAGTTAAACCAAGGGCCCAGGATTTCACAAGTTGAAAACAAAGTACAGCTATCACGTGGTTGATGTAATTGTTCTCTACCTTGTATATTGATAAAACTTCTGCAAGTTGCATTCCTAAATCGTAAAGTTACAAAGTTCGTTTATAGTGCTCATAAAAACATCAACGGAATTACCTTTAAGTGGATGGTAAAGCTATGAATTTTGGCTTGGAGCACCTGAACTTCATCATCTTTTCATCTTTGGCTTGTAATGTAACTCATTTTTTCCATGTGGTTTTCTATGCGTAACCAGAGTCGGCATTTCTATAAAGAATGATGTATTTTTTTTTTCTTTTTTGAGTGCACAGTCACGGACGTTATTTCCTATTGCCCATGTTTCCAGAAGTTTAATGATAAAAATTTCTTGAAGGCAGGGAAGGAGCTGATACTTTGATTATCATAAGTACAGTTTCCATGTTCGAGATTTGTGTATAGGCTTCCAGCATGGTTATTAACAATACAGTTCAGTAGAGATTCAGGGGGCCAAAAGCATTTCTGCGTGTCCATATTTATTTAGACCAATTTCATGTTAAGAAATGGAGAAAGCTTTTGATACTAGCAGGGTGTTTCTTCAGTCCCACTCTAAATCCAATGGGCACTCGTGGTAAGACCAATTTATTGATCCTTAACGGCATGACTGGATCATGCTTACTCGACCTAATTACTAACTTAGACTACATGCATCACTCTAACTCAGAAATGAATTTTCCGATCCACTCTAAGGTTAAGGGATCCTCATTGGAGAAATCGAAGAAATCTTCTTCTTTATCTAACCACACTTTTGAATCTCCACTGCAGCATGACTCTCTTCTCTGATCAAGGCCTCCTCTTTAATCTCTTTGGCGATTCTCCTTTTCTTTCGGTTCCTGCAGGAGCCTTCTTTTGCTGATTTGTCATCAATTCCTACATCCTCTTTGTGTGTTTTCTTGCTCAAATGCGAGTTCCAGTAATTTTTTATCTCATTATCTGTTCAACCTGGCAGCCTACCGGCAATCAAGGACCACCTGGAATCACCAAACCATTATAATGACACCACAACTAGTCAGGAACATTATCTTAATACGACAAGTAATGTATCAAGATTATTAGCTGAAGACTAGCAGGATCCTTGGTCGGACTGTTAGGAGCTAGAAAATTGCCACTGATAATATTCATTTCGCAAGAAAACAGAAAAAGAGATACTTTTTCAGATGGTCTAAAGAGATGTTCAACCACCAGAGAGGAAAGTACCTGTTTCCTAGGAGTTTATGAAGCCTAAGAATCAAGTCTTCTTCTTGATCGGATATGTTTCCTCTCTTGATGTTCGGTCTTAGATAATTCATCCATCTTAGCCTGCAACTCTTGCCACATCGATTCAGGCCTGCACACGAAGACACACACAAAGAAAATAACAGAAATCAGCATAGCTAACCTTGATTAAACATACCTGTAGTATCATGTTTGTTGCATGTACCTTTCTATACTTATTTACAGCTACATAGCACAGAGGATGTTCAAATAGATTCCTTGGCTGATATAATGATATTTTCAAGATGTTAAAAACAGAGAGGAGCAGAAGGACCTGCTTTGGTTGCAACAGTTTTCCACCTCTTAGGACCATAGACCCGAATAGCATCAGCTAGTTTTTGATCTTCTTCCTCTGTCCATGCTCCTCTGGTCACTTCTTTCTCCATTGTATCCTTGTTGCCAGCGATTACGGTATTAGTTGAAGATGTTCTTGTTGCCACCTCCTTATTAACCACTGCTTCATCACTTCTTGTTGCTGCCATGCCCATTAGCTACACGAAAATCTTTCTCTTCAAGCGTATCAAAAATCATATGCACACAATTTTTTATATGGGATTTTGGTTGCAACCAAGAAAAAGGAATGTTTTTGCTCTAAAACCTTTTACTTGATTGATGTAACATGGTCCAAGAGTAGCTCAACAACAAATGCACATGCATTTAGTTGCAGTGTTGTTCTGACACTCTTGTAAGTGGGATTGTTTCTGGTGTTTAGTGGCAGTGCGTAATGGTCAGATACAGTTTGATATAGGGAGTGATAGATCAGTTATGTCATTGATGAATTATTGGAGGACACGTCAGCTCTGTTTAACTGGGAAAATTTGAACTGCTGGATTTGTGTATGCCTATCTTCTTAATCACCGTCCATCGTCTCTGCATTTGTATATATGGTGTGTGTATGTATATATGTTTCAAGCATTTAGGAGGAGATAATATACTAATGCTCACAACAGCAGCAACAACAACAACAATCATACCCAGTATTTCTCAACGATAGCAAAAGCTATCGCTAGGGTGTGGTGAAGGTGAGAGCCAAGCAAACAATACTTCCATCCCAAGGGATAGAGAGTTTGCTTCCAGTGAAACCGACAGCTCTATATGTACCTGCATAGATAGCACAATAGTAGGAATATATACTAGTGAAGAGATTTAATTAAATATAAACAGAAGTCTTCCGATATTAAAATAGTCATAACATTGGATATGCACAAATAGTTGAAAGACAAAGACCGAAACAAAAATGTGCAAAGTCAGTCTAAAGTGTAAACACTAACTAATCCTTTAAGTATGCTCTAAGGTGACTCTATATCCTGCCTACTACTCCTTAACCTTAATCCTCTACCTCCATGAACTCTTATCCTGGACCATGTTCTCAGAGAGGTGCAACTCTAGTAAGTCATGCCTAATAATATACTAATACTGTAGATGTAGTATATCATTATTTTGAGAATATTTAAGGAGGCTTGCAACTTAGCTTTGGATTTAGACTAAAAACAGCAGAAAAGGCGAAGAAAAAAAAATAGTCTGTAAACTATGTAGTATGTGAACTTAGTAAGGGGGTTCAAAATTTTAGTTAATCAAATTAGGTTCATGTAGGATCATGCAGCATTTAATGACAATAAATACAAATATTTCCGGGTGGGATTTGCTGGTCATTTCTTCAATGCAGCAGCCGCTATACCATGATAAAATTATGCGGTTTTATAAATTATGAGAGCGAGCTTTCAAACAATTGGTAAGGTTGTTGTTTTGTAACATGGATTCGAGCCACGAAACCCACAAAAAATGTAGCGTAAAGGTTACGTACATCAAATCATAAACCGATTCGACTCCTTTCTGGAGCCTGCACAAAGGCGAAAAATCCAGTGCAGCGGCGGTTTTATTAACATACAATACACTTTATTATTATTATTTTCTTTAACAAAAGAGCATAGGTTTATCATTGAGCAATGACTGGGCAACCTTTTTTCGGACAGAGATTTAATCTGAAAGATTTCAGCCTCTGACATTCATAGAGGTTTTTAAATGGTGTTGAATGGCTAATGTAGTAGGGGTAGAAGATTAGTTGATGAGATGAATAGCTGCCCACATTAATTTGATGATCCTGATTTGGTCTCTAGTATAAAAATTTATTCCCGAGAGGACAAGGCTAAAATTGCTAAGAGAAAGATGATAAGCTAAAGATTAGGTGAAAATGACGAAAGCATCCTGGATTTGTGGTTTTAAGGGCTACCAATTTTGTACTTTTTATCTGCAGGAAAATACTACAATGCTGTGTTTTTCCATTTTGAAGATCATGATCATCCACTTGGATTATGAAATTAATCGGCATGATTATGTACAGTGATTGATTTAAAGACGACAGAATTGTATGACAGCAGATTGGCATAACGCCAAGGGAGATAGCATCTGATTAGATAAAAAAGGTTGTGATATTTTAAGCCATTAATTCTAGATCACCAGATGCACGTTGTATTTTTCCTCGTGTTTGTGTTAAAAAAGGGATGAGATCTCCTCACCGCACGGTCCAGGACACGACATGTGGCAGCAGTAGGGGGTGGTGAAGCTGGATGAGGGTTACTCTCACCCAGCCTCACCCCCCCTTTTTGACACGTGTCGTGCGGTCATGTACACGGTGAGGGGGGAGCGGTGAGTCCTATCCCGTTAAAAATATGCTCTCGATTTCAAATACACTGTTTGGAAAAGAAAAAATAGGAAAAGAAATAGAAAAAGGATGAAGTTAGTATCCGTACCCAATAGCTCTATCGACTTCGCAAATTGATTGTTAGCACCCTTAGTTTTTTTTTTAAATTTTTTTTATTAATATGAATTCTGATTCAAATTTTGTTGTTTTCATATCTTAAAGCAGCACATGTTTATACAGATATATAGGTGCGAGGAGGGGGAGGGGGAGGGGGAGGGGAGGGAGGGGGCACGTGTATTATCTGTATGCTTATATATGAAAGAGAGTCGGCAAGACATAGCTTAACTGGTTCCGGGCAGGAGTTCTCGAAAGAAAAGTCAGATGTTCAATTCTTGCTAAAGACAAGAGAACCCCTTTCCAGCAAGTGCATTGTGTGGAAGAGGCTGTAGGCTTGACTGCAGGGCTCCTCAACCAGAAATAATCAGCCTTCGGAATTTTATTGTACTTTCAGATTGGTTTTCCTTTAATTATGATAGGTTCTACGGGATTCAAACCCGATTCATAGAATGGGCATAATGCTTGAAAAACACGCAAATATATATAAATTTACATATATGCATACACGAACACACGCACACATATACATATATAGACGCACACAAATAAATACACATGAGATGTATTATGTTTTTGTGTATGAATATCTAGTTGATAATAAGTTGATGACACGTAAAAAAAAATTGTCAGTTTTACTATATTACCTCGATGATGCTAGTGGCATATCATGACCATGGTATGTGGAAATCTTTATTCAACCTAAACCTTGTGTAATAAAAAAAATAGAAGTAAAGTATCGACGGAAATAATTCAATTTCTTTAAACAATGTTGAAGTTAAATTAGTACAATAATTTTGAGAGGAAGAGACTTTTTTTTTTTTTGCAAAATAAAACTGAACCTTTTTGTTAAACCGACAAACTGAAAAGTTGTAAAACTGAAGTATTGGAATAAAATTTGTAGTTTGTTGTTTGACCGACCTCGTGAAGGAAAAAAAAAAGCACAAAAGGATACAAGTGATTATGATGGAATGACAGAGGAAAAGCAAAAAATTTACAGCTAGTTAATAGTATTAGTTTAATAACCACACCAAACAAGCACATGCGTTATTAATGCATTCGGTTGTTGCAGGTTGGATCGTTTCATAATCTGATATATGTAGTTTTATCTTATATTTTATGTAAGAGACTGTTTTCGCAGCTCACACTCGTAACTTCAAAGTCACAAAATTAAAACCTTAGCAGTTTCTTCAAAACTCCCCGCCCTCAAACAAGCATCTAGTCATCTCTAATCATCTTCAATCTTACATGAATAATCCTAGGATTAATGGGTTGTCCCGAGGTATCATCTACTAATCCTCCGTCCCTGCGGTCAGCACATAAAGTGGTAGTGGACTAGCCAAATTGTTTGCTCGACCACGGATCGAACTCCAACCACATGCTTAAAGGATCAGGTATTAAACCCTGATGACTTGTTTCTCCTTTCCCTTTTTTCTCCCTCTATTATCTCCTCTCTCCCACTGTCTCCCCTCTCCCCCTTCGTTGTCCCCTATTTCTCTCTCTCTCTCTTCGGCATTTCAATTTCCATCTGAGTCTTGGGGGATCAAGCCGAAGCTTCATGGAGAAACAATAACTATTCTCTCATGGCTCCTCATAGAAATCGTGCATTTCTGGCTCCCCCACCTAATGTTTTGTGATGCCCCAATTTGCACGGTTTCTTTTTATTGTGAATTTTGGAAGATACCAGGTTTGGAAACCTCCGGCCAATAAAGCTCAACTCTAGCCTGCTTTTCTGTGGAAAATACTCTTGATTTTGTGTGTTTTGGCATACGTAATTGATGAATTGGAGAGAGGATCAGATGCTAGGAGGGGTTGGAGGAGCAATTTATCTGGAATGAGTTCACGGTTCTGGACTTTGCTCATCGTCGGGTTAGGGTTATGCTTTGGATTCTTAGCCACCGTTGCGGAATCGCAACAAAACGTTGATTCTCCGCCACCTCCACCGTCATACTCACCGCCTCCTCGGCAGCCGGAGCCGCCTCCCCCGCCGCCTCATGACTCACCACCTCCCCCGCCGCCTCATGGCTCACCACCTCCACCGCCGCCTCATGGCTCACCACCTCCCCCGCCTCCTCATGACTCATCTCTTGATCCGACTTCCTCACCTCCATCAAGCGTATATCAGCGGCCCCCGCCCCCACGGAAAGGCCTTCCTCTTGCTCCACCCGACAATGGAATCGGGACACACGAACATGTGAGATTAAGGCCGCCGCCGCCATCAAAGGAAGATAAAAAGCTTAATTTTGGGAAGAAAATCGGGTTGTTTTTTGTCGGTATTGCCGCGATCTTGCAGGTCTGTGTGGGGGCGTTCTTGTTTGTCAAGAGAAGACAATTGATAAAGGCAGGATACGAACTCTAAAACAACTTTGGTTAGGATCTAACGAACCGGCTAAATTTTGCACATTTGATTCAACCGAGCATGCAATACTAATGCAGAATTTTTTTTAGTTCTGCTTGATTGGCTAGAGGATGGCCCTGTTATACACTGACAAAAGATAATCAATGAAGAATGATTGGAGATGTTCTCTTCATATGCGTTTTGTGTTGCTCTTGTATATTGGTAATTATTGACATTACCTTCTTTCCTAAATCATTTGTTTTAAGTTATAATGTCATTATTCTTAGTATTGTCTTTGACTTATGGACTCCAATGTGAATATAGTGGCCTTTTGGGGAAAAACTGTTCCTGACTTAGCCAACCGGGGGTTTTCTTGTGCAAGCCGACTGCTCTAGCAACGGGTTTCTTCTTTGTCTCTTCTTAAGTTCTTGCTTAAATGTCATTTGAGGTCTTTGTTTCTGTTGCTGCTTTAATGCGTTTGAGCAACTTGAGTTGCAAACAAAGAAAAGGAATGATATTTTTAAAGTTTCTATGAGAATGGATGCACACCTTAAGGAAGAGCTCAAATACACGAAGCGTTGTTGCAAAAGAGTTGATCCTTTTTGTTGTTGAACAGAATAAATGCTTTTGCGCGCCACTACTTGCACACTGTTCATTTGTGTTCTGGAAAACCGTAGCTCGTTATAAAAATCTTGTTTATATGTCCAACTAGCTCAGTGGATGAATAACGTGTGCTTCATTTTCTTTTCTTTCATTATCCTACTCTAATTTTCATCTAAATTTGAAACTGTTGATCTTGGCTTAAATATTACTTTGGATCTGGACACTCAAGTTAATTAGCCAAGCATGAACAGAACAGAACTTCATGCAGAGTGGTTCATATTTTGTTCAGAATATCTATGTTATACAAGTCCTTGTACTCCTTTCCTTTTTCTACGTTTATGTGCTGATCTATTGTGGCAGTGAGAATTTTGCATTCAGGAGATAAATGAATCTGCCCAAGTTAAAATAGAGGAGTTGTCTTTCAATAAAGAAAGGATACCACATCAAACTTAATGGTAAAATCATGCCTGGCCTTGAGGGCAAGCATGGCTTGTACAAGCTAAACTTAGCCTGTTTATCTTTTGAACAAATTGAACTTGATATTTCTTACATACATACATGTATATATGTATTATGTATCTAGGCACGATGTGTTACTGCTTATGTCATTCTCTTGATAGATCTTGTTGGTTTGTTCTCTGAGTAGTCCTCAACCTCTTTTCTGTGGGTCATATCCGATTACTTTCATGGAAGAACACTAAAGACAATTTTAGACTGATGAACAGGAGAAGTTCGCATATGAGACTAGGTCAGTGTAGGCGATATCTGTCATTTTAGAGTTGCCGGGAAGGGATTATTGTTCTTAAAAGAGGATCCCTGGTGTCTGTAGTATAGCAGCGATGCTGCAGATGTTGGTCAGCAATGACGGGATTGAATGTTGAAATCTAGAATCTAGTTGAGAATTTGAGATGCGAGATGGGTGGCATAAGATCACACCAACATTGCCTGTGAAACCCGGTTTGCATGGAGATGGTTGGGTATTTTTTTTTTAATGGTACTGGATGAATATGACGAAAATGCCTGCTGAGTTTCTCACGCAGGGTAGTAACATCCCAACATCTACGAAGTTGTAGGACTTGTACAAGGTATAATAGTTATGGAAACCTGGGAAGGTAAGGGAAGATGGATGAGAAAATAATGTCATTGCTTAGTTTGGTTTGATGCGCCTAAGATGCGGAAATACTAAATTTTCACTCTGATGGAACACAAGCTAGGTAAATGAGATGATTATATTTCGTTTTCTCCATTCCTGATGGCACATTGTTTGGGAAGATAAATACTACTAAAATGGTCCTGTGCACCATGCTCCAGGACAAGTGAGTCTACTTTATTAGACCGACTATATGTGGGAAAAGACCGTGTCCATGTATATGGGATCTCGCAGCATCGTGTTCTGGATCCACCAGAAAATTACTGGTTTAGGAATGTTTGTAACCGGACTTAAGGAAGGATCAATAGTTACTGTAATAGGCTTTTTGTTGTCATGATGAAGCTGGTATGCTGCTGACCTGAAATGCAAACAAGGAGGATTTTGGCCTTTGAAAATTGAAACACTAAAGAAGCTTATGTATGGCATTTATACATTAAAAAGTTGTAAGCTTGGATCTTTCTATGCCTACAATACTTGCCTGTTTGCTGACTTGATGCATGGCATTTATATGTTAAAATATCCTTGGAGGAAAAGGTGAAATTCCTCGTCCCGGAGGCTCCTACCGTCTCAGTTCCAAGGAGCATCGTGGAGGTGTAAATCAGGAGTCCAGAGGCCTCCTAGGTTGGGTAAGGACTTACGCGGTGACCCACACAAGGGAACTAGGCATTCGGCCTAGCAGCAATGGAGCACCCAAATTGTGCGTGACCCTGGGTTCGAACTTGTAATCTCTTGGAGAAAATCTATCTCAAGCACCAACTGGACTATGCCCTGGGGCTATATTAAAATATTCTTGTTGTGATGTGTTCCTGGTGCACTTCATCTTTCACTTTGCACGGGTAAGCTTTTCGGAAAGCACCGGCAATTGAAATTGGCAAAAGAAACATGTCGGTCTGAATTTCTTAAAACATGGCTGTATGCTTGAGCAACTCCTGCATGTAGTCTAGATAGTCAACCCCTGAAGCTCACTACAACGAGATATCTAACAGCTGAAGTAGTTCTTTCAAGACCTTTGCCTTGTTTTTGTGTTTCTATGAGAAGAGAAACGTGATTAAAGTTTAAAACATGTAGAATCTTAGATAGTAAGAAACGTAGTTGCTTTGTTCTGCGGTCCGGAAGTAAAGGGAAGAACATAGAATGACACAGGCAAATAGAGTTTTTGCACATTTTCGTTAATTCATGAACATAATCTATACATCTCGGAGAAGAATCAAGAGATTAGTTTTATGATTAAGACATGGGCTTTCCTCTACTAAGCACATGACTCGCATGTCGGTCTTGGGTTTCTACTTTTTTGTAGAAATGTCTTCGGGTCCTATCTAGATGTTTGGATATTAGGTATGTTGGATTATTATGTGTGCTTTCATTTTCATTACAGGACCATAATCATATCTTGTACCTATTACCTAAGTAAGCAGTAACTTTTAATGCGATTGCAACTTTTACTTACAGTAGTTGATTTTTTTCAGTAACCGAGATAATACTGATATAATTGTTATGTCCAATTTTTTGTTTTTTGCTTTATGTCATTCAAGTTCAATTCATATTTGTGAGTCAAATACTTAACTAATACGTACTATAGTAGCTTGTTTTCCTTGTCATTTTGGCCGCCTTCTTATTACCCTCTTTCTTAGATAAATTTTGCTGCATTATCAATTGATAAGTTTGACAAAAGATATAGTATATAGCTTTTTATAAAGTTCACAGGTTAATAGCTACGAATTCTTCCAAGTTGTTCTTGCGCATTTATCCGCATCCAAATTTTAAGGTCTTGTAAGAACAAAGTATTGTTAGATCCTATAGAACATAAAATATAAAACATACATCAAGAAGTATTTTAAATTTCCTCAAAAATGTAAAATATATATACATATATAGATATATACTTGTTTAATAACAAGTAAAATGAGTGATATAGATGTACGTTTGGTACAAGAATCCCGTGCAACTGAACCAATAAATGTCTTCGAACATATTGGTTAGGCATATTGACCTAGTGGATTTTTTTTTCCCTGTGGTTGAAGTGGTTTGTGAGCAAAAGAATTGAACAAATTATTCTTTGTATAGAAAAGAAAATCCTAGAGGTTCAGTAACCAATCGTGTGAGATATTCTTGTTTTGGTCATTTCGGGCCAATGCTGTTGAAAGGGTGGCCTTCTAGTTATGGAAAAGAAGATTGCCTCTTTCCATTTCTGTTGTCCATTAAATATTATGTTATGAAAAAATAAATAAAGAAGACGGCAAGAAAATAACAAAGAAAGAATTAGGATGGGATGTGGCAGAATCATAATAAACTATGACGTCTAGGACTAAAAGGATAAATAACGCACCAATCTAGATGTCACCAGCTCCATCCCGGACAAAATCTCCACCATAGAAGAAGGGCACTGTATTAAAATACCAATCCAAACATAAGCCATTCATCAAAGAGACAAAAAAAATGATGAAACTATGACGACCACACAAGCAATTAGATCCTTATCTGGCAAAATCAGTAGTTCGACTTGGTATTATCTGCTAATTAAAGATGCAGTGGGTATAACCACTTTCTACTAATACAATAACACCACATATACCCATTATATTCTAACAACATCAAAAGCTACCGCTATAGTCTGGGAGGAGTTTGCTTCGCCAATCACTTTCTACTAATACAAGTTAAAGAAAAAAAGTTAAACATCATCCCGAAGGAGTTGTTTAAGGGTCAACTGAGCACATGCTAAGGCCCCCGGGGGGGGGGGGGCAATAATGCAATATCTAAACTCTCATCTTTTACGTAAACAACAAGCGATTTTGCCGTCTTGTTGCCAATTCAATCTCCAAACCTAATGCCCAACCCATGGAGCAATATTCATCTACTTTCTCTTTCCTGTGGTTGTATTATAAATCAAACTAGGACATGCCACAAAAGGGAATAAGTTCATAATCAGACAAAACAGATAATTTTTTTGTTGTTCTTCAGACTTCTAACGTTTCAAAATACCTGAATGAATCCATCACACCTTCCAAAATACCAGCATGCCTAGAGTATAAAAATTATGCGTCTCTCTGTCTTTTCTTTAAATGACTACTGTAATCATAATATGTAATACTTGGGGATGCTTTTAACCCATGGCCTATAATCTCATACTATTTCCTACTTCTTTGATCAAATGATCCCATACCATCCAACTAACTCCCTTTAACCCCTCTTCTTCTCTGTCTAAGCAACCTGTTCCAAACAAAATGACACAAGATGAAACAGATCCAAACCCTGTGTCTGAGCAAATCTTGGAATGGTTAGGTGGTTCTTTACCTTACATCCCATACATCTTTGATGATCCATACGCCTCCAGCGATCCATACCCCTCCAACGATTTCAACGGTGATTGGTGGTTGCCTGGTCAAACTCCAACTCAAGACCAGATTAACAACAGTTCAAATTCTTTCAACAGCAACTCCACCACTACATCCTCCACTAGCACCCCAGCTACTGAGCCCAACTTTCTGGAAAACTCGCTGCCGCCATCTGATTCCTGCAAGAAACGAAAAGCGTCTGATCATGTTACTCCTAAAACCATGCAAATCTCGCAAAAGAATCAGAACCGCCAAATTAGTCAAGAATATGATGGGGAGGCTTTAGTAGAACAAAAGGTAACCACAGCCAAGAAAACTGGTGGAAGAAAAAATCCTGGAACAAAAGGAACAGCCACAAATGGTAGCAATAACAAAGATGGTAGGTGGGCAGAACAATTGCTGAATCCTTGTGCATCAGCAATAGCGGGTTCAAATCTTAGCCGAGTTCAACACCTCTTGTATGTTATCAATGAACTTGCCTCCTTCACTGGTGATGCAAACCACCGATTGGCCGCGCATGGCCTCCGGGCATTAACTCATCACCTGTCCCACGATCCCTCTGCTCTTGCTGGAGGAACTACTTTTGCCTCTACGAATCCGAAATTCTTCACCGTTTCACTGATCAACTTTAACGATGTCAATCCCTGGTTCAGAATTCCAAATAGCATAGCAAACTCCACAATTCTTCAGATTCTCATGGAACAAGATCAACCAAGAAACCTTCACATCCTTGATATTGGAGTATCTCATGGTATTCAATGGCCAACACTCCTAGAAGAATTGAGCCGTCGATCAGGTGGGCCGCCTCCTCTTGTTCGAATAACAGTGGTTAATCAGCCCGTTGATGATGAACAATCAAGAAATACCCCATTTGCTGCTAGTCCACCAGGTTATAACTGCTCCTCACAACTGCTTAGCTTTGCCAAGGCCATCAACATCAATCTACAGATCAACAAACTTGACAACTTCCCACTGCAGAATCTTAATTCTCAGGTAATAAAGTCCAACCCAGATGAGACTTTAATCATTTGTACGCAGTTTACACTCCACAATCTGAAACATCATAATCCAGATGACAGAACACAGTTCCTTAAAGTGTTAAAAAGCATGCAGCCTAGTGGTGTAGTTCTCAGTGAGAACAATATGGATTGCAGCTGCAACAACTGTGTAGAGTTTGCAACAGGATTCTCCAGGCGTGTGGAGTACCTATGGAGGTTCTTGGACTCCACGAGCGTGGCATATAAAGGGCGTGAAAGCGACGAAAGAAGGATGATGGAAGGAGAAGCAGCGAAGGCGTTGATGAATGTAGGAGAGATGAACGAAAGGAAAGAAAAATGGTGCGAGAGAATGGCGAGTGTAGGATTTACCAAGCAGATGCTTGGAGAGGAGGCCATTGATGGAGCTCGAGCTCTGCTGCGGAAGTATGATAACAACTGGGAAATTAGAGTGGAAGACAAAGATGGCTGTGTGGGCTTGTGGTGGAAAGACCAGCCTGTATCATTTTGTTCCCTGTGGAAGACTGAAAACATCAAGGCAAATGAGTGAAAAACACAATTACAGAAAATAGTTCTTGCTTCTTATGTCTAAAACAATTCACGTTTTGCAGTCAGTGATCTATGAGTGAAATTCTTCTTATTTTAGAACTGTCTCTATTCACCCGCTTCTTATGTGGGATCCTTCTAGACCAGGCTATTACTCTGATTCAATGAAGGAAGATGTAACTAGGAAATAAATGAAGTGGCAGGTGTAATATGATGGGAGATTATGTGTAATATGCTGCGCAGTGCTGAAAATTACGGATACAAAGCTCTCCCACAACCACCTTAGAAAAAGGGAAGCACCAATAAATGGTTGCAAGAATGTGTGTCACAGAATACCACGTAAATGATCGTTTACTTGGGAAAGAAAATGATAACCCACAAATTACTTCTTGAACAATTAAATCCTAAAGAGATCACTTTACATGTATACCTCTACTGAAATATGTTGTGTTTGAACTGCATCTTCATTCATTTCTTCCTACACTAGTTCTTTTAGTAACACAGAACACCACCAAAAAACAAAGGAAACTGAAAAGGGAAATTTGAGGAAGGAGGAGGATAAAAAAGGAAGCGCCCTAAGGCATTTTTTGACCGACGGATGTCTTTCTAAAAAATTTTTGCTCTCCCTTCTCTTTATGCATAACCCCTCTAACAGTAACATCGCCGCCCCTAAACTTTTCTATTCAAACCACCTTCTCCCTCTCTTTCTCTCTCCTCTCCTAATACCTTAACCAGCCCATCAAAGTCACTTCCCAGTGACTCCTCCACTCAAATCACCCTCTCCCTCTCCTTCTATCTTCTCCAAACACCTACCATCGAAATTACTTTCCATCTAAACAAGCCTCTCCAGGCGCCGCGACAAGCAATCGGAAAGCGTATTTATTTTCTAGTTCACTTCAAAATTGACATATCTTCATGATCTAGGCTCGATAGCTAACGGATAAGCACAAAGCGAAACGTGACAAGTCCATGGAAAGGACTAAAAAGTTAGAAGGGCTTAATTTTAAACGAATAAACCTAATTGAGCAAAGGAATACAGAAACAGACCGTCTGATTCCGCTGCAAAATGAAAACTGATCACCAGACTGCTGAGAAACGAGAATATTCGGAAGCCTAAGGCTTTTCAAATGCCCATCCACGGCCGATTTTGCTTCCACAACACCACGCACGATCACGAGCTTTTCCGGCATCCAATTGGGCACTAGAAGCATTTGGTTCCGAATTATTATCCTTAACAGAGGAAGAAGAGATGACGGAACGGAGATCAGAAATGCGGAGTGAAGGTGCCTGCTCAATTTTGCGAAGGACAGCGGAACAATTAGTAATGTTTGAGTATGCTTCGCACCGCCACGTAAGCTAGGGCTAGGCCAAGCACAGCCCCTTCCGCCGGGAACGCTAGCTGCGATAGAACCGCCGCAGCCGCCTTGGTCGTGAACTGACATGGAGTGGTGGATTAGAACTGAAGATAAATAGCCGGTTAAATTCGTTGGTTTTATTCAGTGTCTTGCATCAGCAATTAAAAATAGTTATCATTATTAATCTTTGAGTGTACTTATTAATTAAATCATATTTGATTTATATTTTAAGATATGTATTTAGACAGCAGTGTCTTTAATTAAGGTCATGATTTAAAACATCTCAAATCACACACTCCAACTGCTTTCTTTGGTCCAAAAATAAAGGAAAAGGTAAAGAAAGAAAAGAATATCAACCGAGTGGCTCCCATCCCATATGATTAAACCAGGAGACGCACGTATGATTCTTTTAGTGTATTTATTCTCATTATTCCATGATTGAATAATAAACAGCTAAAAGGGCAGAGTTGGTCTCATCGTTTAGTATGTAGATATTGTTTGTCTGTCTTTCACTATTTCTAGATTCTAACAATATTTTTTTGTTGTCGTTGTGATATAATAGATATGGTTGTTGTTCTATCGTGTTGTTTCGTCATAAATTCTGACAAATGAAAATAGACTAAGAACAACAACAACAACAACATTACTCCATTACTCCCGAATATGGCGGGGTATGAGAGGTTGGATATACGCCACCATATTCATGTGTTAGAAATACATAGAGATTGTTTTCGATTATCGATCAACTGATACTTTATAATGTAAGAAGCGCAACCAATTTAGTGAGTTATTGGTTTCACGGTATGTACAACAGAAGCCCTCCACCTTAACGCAATCCTTAGTGCTCCAAACTGAAACAACAAAGCTAAGACGGCAGCTTGTAGTAGTTTATTTTAGTTAATTAATTAACCCTTTCCTCAGTAAAATTTTTGTGGTTTCTGAGGATAGTATTCACATCACATATGTTTTCCGTTGCAAGATTCCATGTCTGCAGAACCAAACAATACAAATGATGTTATAGATTCGTTGACTTGAGCAGCAGATTCCAGATTTGATGCATGCCCTGTATTCTTCAGAATTTGCAGCTTCGCTTTTGGTCCCAATTGCCTGCAACCACAAGTAGTCATTCTTTTCACTACATTGAATCAAAAAATATGATACTAGTTTGATTTATTAATAGATTAAAATGAATTATATATAAGTCAAACTAGTACAATATTTTTATAACAGAATAAGCAAACAATTCATCCAACCATGTGGATCTTACTTGATTAATGGCTATCGCCTGATAAACCTTCTAAACTGAGGGGATTAAAGGGAGTCACCTTTGCAATTGATGCGCAAATGTCAAGGGGAAGACCTTGTCTTTGTCGCCCCAAAGTAGCAATGTGTCCTTCACATAAAACATAGTATTTAACATATATAATTTATTCTGTTTCCTTATTTTACCATTTATTCGTTAACTAATAAGATATGTACAAAAAAAAGATAATATCATGTCATTAAAATGTGCTACACATGTGTCATTTCATATTGAATTACAATTGAATTATTTCAAATTTACTATGGTCAAATATAGTAGTGATGGAGCAATGTTTATTAGAATTATCAAGTGCCAAAATGAGCACATATATTAAAAGGATATCAAACTTACCATAGTGATATTTGGAAGAGGACAACCTCCTTGTGTGAGTAGGTATTCTACCAGCTCCTTTTTCTCCTTCCTGTTACTTTGGCCCAACGCCTACTTACTCAAATATGGATGCAATATTAATTAATAGTTTCGTATTGTAACATCATATAACTGGAAATGGAATCAATTCTACAACTTCACCTTTGATAAACATACTTCCTAAAATACATAACTGGAAATAGAATATATATTTTGATTTCAGAAAAGTTAAAAGGAATAAGTAGCCAAATTTCTAAGATACTTCTACAATTACAATTACTGTTGCAATTAATGTATGAGAAAAAATGTTCTGCCAATAAAGATAGAGCATAAGAATTCCTTGAGTGTAATATGTTTGACTTCAGCACAGGGTGGTATAAGACAAGAGAACAAAACAATAACAAAATATATTTCAACGACATCAAAAGTCTTGTTAGGGTCTGAATAGTTTGAGAAACAGACAAATAATACTTCTATTTCAAAAGATAAAGAATTTGTTTCTAATGAGACCCCCGATTCCATATATACATGTATAAAGGGTTACATATTTCTTTTTTCTATTTCCTCTCTCAATTATTTTCCTTACTTTAACTTCAGCAACGCTGAATTTACATAAAAAAAAATCTCACTTTTCATACCGAGGGTGTATTTATGACTTCAAAGCTGGAAACAAGTACTGATATGACGTTTAAACCATAACAAATTCAAGTGAAAATAATACTTAACAAACCAATGTGGACTTTGTATACAAATTCCTATAAGATAAAAACATGCAATATTTTCTCCCAGCTCGGAAAGTGAAACGGTGAGATTTTCCCGACCATTCTTAGATTGTAGCACGAAATATCATGCATATTATGTGTGTATTAAAAGGGGAAAAAAACAGATTTTATAACAAGCACATGCTATAATTAATGGATAAAACCCTAAACAAGAATGATGAAAACTTCGTGACAAAAATGATTTTATGGTGATTCAAAACTATCATTATTTCACAAACATTATCCATCTTACTAGTCTCCATTTGCTGCAATAAAATTGCAGTTGTTATGCTGATACAAAACTAAGTAATACGTCATACTTTACTTTGTGCCTGATATGAAATTTTGATGTTAAATTTCACATTAATTACAAAACAAAAACTTATTATTTTACTTTCTAGCAATCTCTTGTGACAGATTTTATCTGACGTTTCATACAATAACATTGTGTTGTATTCAATTTGAACATTTGAAACAACTTTAACAACAACTACCCTATAGCTTCTACCGATGACGGGTCAAAGAGGGTCAAATGTAAACAACCATACTCATGTGTTATAGAGATTCGGTGTAGAAAAAAGATATAAAAAAATAAAGTTTAGCGGTAAAAGAAAAAACACGTGGTGTAAGAAAGGAAAGAAGAGAATTAGACTCACCCTTAAAAGCTGCTCAAGTACCCAATCTGGTACCCATTTGAAAGGGTCTTGCTTGCTGAAAGCCATCCTAACTAACAGCCTTAAATCCTCCGCCTTTTCCGGCAGCAGCAAATCCGCCACATGTTTTCCGACCTTCCTCACCTGCGCCTTCTTCTGTTCCTCCGTACACCCTATCCCGCTACTCGCGATCACGACTTTCTCCACCGCCTCCGGATTCATCTCCGCCATCATATACGTCACGAATCCACCGTAACTAATTCCAAACACCGAGTATTTCATCACACCCAATTTTTTCATCCCTTCTGCCACGCACTTCGCCTGAAACGCCTCCGACCTGTCGGGCCGGCTAGTGTACGATTTCCCGAAGAAAAGCAAGTCCGGGCAGTACAGATTGAATAGCTTAGCTAATGGACCGACTTGACGTGACATCTGCCATTTGGAATCGGATCCGTAACCGTGGATTATGATGAGATTGGGCTTATTAGATTTCGGTTGAAGTGGGACCCAGAAATGCATGGAGGTTTGATCGTCGATTTCGAGGGTGCATGAGGCGAGACCGCAGAGGCGGTAATAAAGGGAAAGCATGACGTCCACGAGGAAGACGAAGATTGATAACCGGAAGACATGGGGCATGAACTTTAGAACGGTGGTGGTGATGGAGAGGTAGAAGGAAAGGAAGTGGCTCAGCCACCTTCGGAGATTCTCCATCGGGACGGTGCTCCGCTGGAGAGAAAGAGACTGTGGGGACAGTGAGCTTGGCGGGGGAACTTAGAGGAATTAATAATATTTAATAGCTTGTTTGGCTTGGATAATACTCCGCACCGCCGGAACAATAGTATCATCTATATAACAAGAAAAATAATGAATATGGAATCACGATTATGTTACCCATTGAGTTATGATTCGAGGTATATGAGGTCGGATATGCACCAACGTATCAATGTGTTAGAAATGTACATAGGTTGTTTCGTGATAACTCATAATAAAAATTGCATAAACACATATCGATCAACTGTTATTTCACAATATAATAAATACAACTAATTTAATGAGTCATTTTATTTTATTCTTTCTCATACCCACTATATATCGATTAGATGATTCCTACTATCAGTTGACATATGTTTTCTATTGCTCCAACAAGAGTACTTAGTAGAACTACAACATGCTGTCACACAAGTAATAATGTTTGTTCATTAGATATGACTTATATACATGTTATATATTTCATTAGATGGGAGTTACCTTGTTATTATATGGCTCTTGTTTTCACTTCGTAAATGAGTTGTTATATTTTATTGAATATAAGTAACTTGTTTTATTATTTTAGAATGGATAATTTTCTTTTAATTTAATAGCAATCAAAAAAATTACGAGCAAAAAATTGACAGTGTACACACAAATATATATGTATAATTCTTTTCTCTAAGAAAAATTGAATGACTTAAGTTTTTATGTAAATATTGGACCTGAAAGTCATTTGTAAATGAAAATCGCGTGTTTTTTTCATAAGATGATATATTTTTTTTTGATTTTCCTCTTACCAAATTCATATGTTTTAAATTCATGAGTGGTAAATTAATTTTCCTTTGTTGTTAAATTCCACGAGCAAGGCTAATATTTATTTTAAGTATTAGCTGAATTGAAAAATATATCTAATTTTTTTCTCAATGAAGTAACAAAAATGAAGAATTATAGAAGCGTCATTAAGTTCTATAAGTAAAATGAAAGGAAGTGAAAGTTAGGTGAAGCAGAGTTACGTGCGTTAGGGGAAACGGAAAGGAACATTGAATGACGGGATGGGCCTTTAGCCACTTAGGCTGAAAAGAGAGAAAAGCAAACATAACTGTTTCTTTTACTCACACATTAAATAAGGTACTGTGACTTTGAGGATGATGTTTTAGGATTAACAAAACCCCATCAAACACGTCCACACTCCTTCGCTCTTAAAATATAAATGGTTGTCAACAACTATATCCAGTATATCTTAATGACAGTAAACATTATCGCTATGGTCTGGAGGGAGTGATAGACAGACAAACAATATCTTCATCCCAATGGATAGATAGTTTGTTTCCAATGACACAATCGACTCTATATGTAACTGCACGGATAACACAATAATAGCAATATGGTGTGAATTGTACCAGTGAATGAATTTAGTAAACACAAATAGAAAGATTTTGAAATTAAGATAGTCATAATCGTGTATATGCACAAATAATGAAAGACAAAGACAAAAACAAAAAATGAAAATTTAATCTAACATCTAGTGAGTATATAAGCCCCCAAGTATACTATAAGTCTCTTTAACCTTAATCCTTTGACTCTATGAACTCTTATCCTGGACCATGTCTTTAGAAATGTGCAAATCTATTTTTATTTTTTTAACATAGTATAAAATTACAATATATTGTAAAGTTGATGTACACTTGTATTTTAGAACAGAGAAAAAATTACACGGTATCAGTAAAGTGAAAATAAACTTATATTTTAGGATGGATGAATTATATTATTAATCCTTTATTCCCAAAAATATTACCATATTAGACTTCAACATGTTGTAATTTATACTATTTTAAAAAATCAATTTTGACAATATATTTAGTAGAGTACTTCCAGTTTCATAGTATAGTATTTTTAACTATTTCAAAATTATATCCAGTTACTATTACCAACATAATGCTGTGTTCCTAAATTATTTTTACAATTGATCAAAATAAGAAGGGAAAAGAGAACTGGTCAGAATATTAGAAAGGGGGAGAGAGAAGGGTAAATCTAAAAGCCAGCCATAAAATTCAAGTACATATAATCAATGAATGATGTTATTTTTATAAAATTTTTCGAAATAGAGGTATGAAATCAAGATGTAAGGAGTAATAACTTTGAAAATTTTAATCCGTCAAAATATATTTGCAGTATCCAGTTCTTCATGTCGGTGTAAACTTTTGAACAATAATTAACCACAGTTTGTCTCGGCTTATCAAATAAATATTTTCAGTGACATGACAAATTAAAAGTTTTTCAGATTTATGTACGTTATTATGCATATAAAAGAATTATGGAAGTCATAACATATTAACATAAAGCCCATAATAAATACACATCTTGATAAATATACCTCTTCTTGTTAGATTCAATAATAATCGATAAGATAAAATCAATAGTATAAAAGTAATAAAAGTGTTTATTTATAAAAAAAAATAGTGTATATTTATGGTTGGCATTAAAATATTTCAAGAAATCTTCCTCCAAGCCTAAGAAGCTAAATCATGTTGCATGTTTTTGTACAAATCACCAACTACTTTCCGTATCGATAGCTCTTATAAAGAGGCGTAGTTTTGATGGCGTTTTCGATGGGGATAGGATCCCTTCACCGTAGAGGGGTGCGATGACGTGTGACCGTGCGACACGTGGCAGCAAGGGGAGGGTGGTGAGGCTAGAGGAGGTCTCACCACCCTCCCCTTGCTGCCACGTGTCGCGTGGTCACAAAAGGGGTGAGAAAAGTAGGGTTGAGGAGATACCAACCCTTTTCGATGCACTTATTTTCTATATTTGTCAATATTTATTGGAATATTTTGTAATACTCTGTATTAATGACGATAGATGATTATGGCATAGTGTATATATTAGATATGGAATGTAATGATGGTGTATATTGGTATTTATGGTTGTAGATTAGATAATCAAGATTGACTTGATTTTAGGACAAGATTGTAGGCATTTACGTTAGACAGGATTTGTTTCTTACTATATCTTGTACACATTTTTGGTAATGACAATTATCGCGTGATTACGCTTTCTTCATGGTATCAGAGCGATTATCCTAAAACTTTCGCCATCATCAATTTCCGGTCACCTTCATCGGCTGCACGATCATGGCCGTCGCACCCCCTGCCGCCGTGACCATCACCACCACTGATCCGAAATCAGCCTATTATTTGCATCCTTCGGATCATCCTGGTCTTCTCTTTGTCACTCAACCATTAGGCGAGAATGGTGAGAATTACTTTGTCTGGCGAAAATCATTCGTCAATGCTTTGCGGTCAAAGAACAAAGCAGGGTTTGTGGATGGTAGTATCAAACGTCCAGATACTACCTCTGACGATTATTCCGTCTGGCAACAATGTAATGCACTTGTGTTGGCGTGGTTGTCGAACTCATTGGTGAAAGAACTTCAAGGGACCGCTGCCCATGCGGACTCTGCCCGAGAAGTGTGGGTTGACTTGGAAGAACGCTTTACACAAGGAGTAGATGCCCGAGTGTATGAATTGCGCCGCGCGATCAGTTCACTCCGTCAAGAAAAGAACACTGTCTCTGTCTACTACGGGCGCCTCAAGGCTCTCTGGGGAGAGCTTCAATCCTTTGACGAGGTACCCATCTGTACCTGTGGCCTTTGTACGTGTGGAGTGTCGAAGGCTATGGAGAAAGTTCGTGAGAAAGAAATCGTGTTCGACTTTCTCATGGGTCTAGATGAGACTTTTGGTACGGTACGTTCCCACATTCTGAGTATTGATCCTTTGCCTTCGCTTGGCCGTGCATATGCCATTGTAGCGCAGGAAGAGAAGCAACGCACTGTTGCTCAAAACTTGGTGCCGCAGTTCGAGGCAGCGGCTTTGGCCGCTTGGCAGCCGACTTTTGACCCACGGCCTCCTTCCTGGCAATCTGCTCAGGCCGGTGGTCACCCAAAGTATCGAGGTAAGGGGGAGCGTCCTCGGTGCAACCACTGTGGTAAGGTTGGACATTTACGAGAGACTTGTTTTGATCTTATTGGCTATCCTGCTGATTGGAACCGTAGTCGTCGCAGTAAAGCTCATGCAGGTACAGGTCAGTCATCCGCTATGGGAGTGGTCAAAGGACCGGCTGCACAGCTGTCTCCGGTTTCAGAACCGCAACCGGCCCCATCTTCTTTCGCAGGGCTTACCCTTGCCCAACAACATCAGCTCGCGCAGTTCATTGATCATCTCAATGGAGGTAATTTCAGTCCAAACCCGTCGCCCTCAGGCAAGCCAGAGTCGGGTATTGTTCTTTCTCTTCCTACTTCACGATCAGGTTGGATATTGGATAGTGGTGCCAATGCCCATATTGTGAATGATTTGTCTCTTTTCACATCCATTGTTTCTGATAAATTAAATGCCACTGTTCAAATTCCAAATGGTGCGCATGTGGCGGTACACGCGGTTGGAACAGTGCGCCTATGTCCGAATTTGACCCTTCATGGTGTCTTGGGGGTCCCAGATTTTGCATTCAATCTTATTTCTGTCAGTCGTTTAGTGAAAGATTCGAAGTGTACACTAACGTTTGGACCGGATTTTTGTGCTGTGCAGGAGATGCCCTCGAGGAAGCTGATTGGAGTGGGTAGGCAGCATGATGGTCTCTATCATTTTCTGACATGTTCTGCGGGTGCAGCGCACGCTGTTATCCAAACTTCGGGGTCTTTTTGGCATTATCGTATGGGTCATCTTCCAATGTCTAAATTTCGTTTTCTTTCGTCCATTCCAGTTACAAATAAAGAAGTCTTTTGTGATGCTTGTAACAGGGCAAAACAAACACGTTTACCATTTTCTGTTAGCACTAGCACTACTGGTTGCATATTTGAGTTGATACATTGTGATATTTGGGGGCCTTATAAAACGCCCAGTATGTCAGGGGCGCGTTATTTCTTGACTATTGTGGATGATTACAGTCGTAGTACTTGGGTTTATTTGATGCAAAATAAATCTGACACGTGTCGTTTCTTATTGCATTTCCTCCAATGGGTACATACACAGTTTGGGAAGTCAGTGCAACGGGTTCGCAGTGACAATGGGTTAGAGTTTAATAATAACATCTTACGCACATATTTTGTTGATCATGGCATAGATGCACAAACTTCTTGCGTGCACACCCCTCAACAAAATGGTGTTGTTGAACGAAAACATAGACACATTTTAGAAGTTGCAAGGGCACTTCGGTTTCATGCTCACCTTCCCGTGTCGTTTTGGGGGGAATGTATTCTTACGGCTGTATATCTCATTAATCGCATGCCTGCTACTCCTCTTCATTACAAAACACCTTATGAAGTTTTGATGGGTCGTTTACCGTCTTACGCACATCTTCGCGTCTTTGGTTGTCTGTGTTATGGATACACTTATCATGGTCCACGTGACAAATTTGCTTCACGCTCCTCTCCCGGTATTTTCGTTGGGTATCCACATTCTCAAAAGGGATACAAAATCTATGATCTCTCTAGTCGTCAAGTCTATGTTAGTCTTGATGTTACGTTTTATGAAGATCTCTTTCCTTTTGCTTCGAAAACGAATCCTGACATCGCACCCCCTCTTGTTTCGCACCCCACGCAGCTGGCCAGCTGGGACGTCGATGTCCCGGCTGATCCCGTTCCTCCAGCTGCTTCGCCGCAACCAGTCCAGCCGGCGGCCACCCCTTCGCCGCCGGCCCCTGTCCCTCCATCACGCAGTCTGCGTTCTCGTCAGCTGCCGCGTCGTCTCACTGACTTTGATATTTCATTGCCTCCCTCTCTAGTGCCATCCTCTGCTCCGCCTGCTCCCACGGTGAACTCCACGGTATTTCCTCTTTCCAGTTATCTTTCATATGCTCGTCTTTCACCTTCTTATTATGCTTTGGTTGCTGCTGTCACTGATGGCGACGAGCCAGTGTCCTTTAAGCAGGCAGTTAAACACGCTCATTGGCGAGATGCAATGCAGCGTGAGATTGCTGCTCTTGAGGCAAATGATACTTGGACTCTTGTCTCGTTGCCCCCAGGTAAACGTACCATTGATTCCAAATGGGTATATAAGATTAAGTACAATCCTGATGGTTCTGTCGAGCGTTATAAGGCGCGTTTAGTAGCACGGGGATATACCCAGATTGAAGGTGTGGATTATCATGAGACTTTTGCTCCAGTAGCCAAACTTGTGACAGTTCGTTGTCTCCTCGCTGTCGCTGTGGCTCGTGGTTGGTATATTCACCAACTCGATGTGAATAATGCCTTCTTACATGGCGATCTCTCTGAGGATGTTTATATGCGTATTCCGCCGGGTTTCTCTCGCAAAGGGGCGAATCTTGTTTTCAAACTCCAAAAGTCCCTATATGGTTTGAAACAAGCTTCTCGAAATTGGTATGCAAAGTTCACGTCTTCATTACTTCATCTTGGCTATTCTCAATCTCATGCTGATCCGTCTTTGTTTATTTCTACCACTGTATCTTCTATTGTTGTTGTTCTGATCTATGTTGATGATGTTATTGTTGCTGGAAACGATATTTCCCGCATTGAGGCTCTCAAGTCGTATCTTGATCACAAATTCAAGATCAATAACCTTGGTTCACTTAAGTATTTTCTTGGTATTGAGGTTGCTCGCTCTTCTAATGGCTTGGTCTTGAATCAACGCAAGTATGTCCTTGACATTCTCAACGAGTGTGGTCTTCTCGGGGGACGTCCAACTGCCACCCCTATGGATCAAAAGGGCCAATTTTCGGACACTGCACCTCTCTTAGATGATCCTGTCTTCTATCGTCGCATTGTTGGACGATTACTTTATCTTACAGTCACTCGTCCTGATATTTGTTTTGCGGTTAACACTCTCAGTCAGTTTATGCATGAGCCTCGCAAATGTCATCTAGATGCTGTTTTTTATCTGCTACGTTATCTTAAGGGCGCTCCAGGTCAGGGTTTATTCTTTCCTGCTCAGTCTCAGTTAACTCTTAATGCTTATTGTGATGCTGATTGGGCTGGTTGCCCTATTACTCGACGCTCTACTTCTGGTTATATGGTATTTCTTGGTTCTGCTCTTGTGTCCTGGCGCTCAAAGAAACAGCCTGTTGTTTCTCGTTCTTCTGCTGAGGCTGAGTATCGTGCTATGGCTCACGCTACTAGTGAAATTGTTTGGTTAAAGCAACTTCTTCTTGACCTAGGCGTCCGCATATCTCGTCCCATTGAGCTTCGTTGTGACAATCAGGCTGCTTTGCACATTGTGGCTAATCCTGTTTTTCATGAGCGTACCAAACACATTGAGATCGACTGTCACTTTGTTCGTCAACACTATGTCACCGGGCTCATTCATCCGTGCAAAGTACCCGGCATCCATCAACTTGCCGATGGGTTCACAAAAGCCCTCGGTCCTGACATGTTTCAGCGGTTTCATGGCAAGTTGGGCATGCTCGATATTCATGCTCCAACTTGAGGGGGAGTATTGGAATATTTTGTAATACTCTGTATTAATGACGATAGATGATTATGGCATAGTGTATATATTAGATATGGAATGTAATGATGGTGTATATTGGTATTTATGGTTGTAGATTAGATAATCAAGATTGACTTGATTTTAGGACAAGATTGTAGGCATTTACGTTAGACAGGATTTGTTTCTTACTATATCTTGTACACATTTTTGGTAATGACAATTATCGCGTGATTACGCTTTCTTCAATATTCGATGAAAAATATATACGACATCAATGTCATTAGTACAACAACAACATTACCTCATTGTGTTAGAGGCTTCCGTATATGACGAGATATGGAAGGTCAGATGTACTCAATTATACCATGAATTAGAAACACATAGGTGTTGTTTTATAATGAATTGGAAATGTAATTTTGAGAGTAAAAAAGTGTAAAACTACAGCTGGCTATTGATGCAGGAAAAAAAAAAAAAAAAGCTTATACTGAAAGAATGCACATGGCGACTTTCATTCGGTTTAGGTGTGTCTATATTTCGATTTCATACTAAATATTAAACCATATGGATTTGACAGATTTGACGTGGTTGAATACTTCTCAATCTGTGTCAGTTGATCAATCAGTTATGATCAACTATGAACAAAGGAACAAATGAATCCAGAGAAGAAATATAGAGAAACCGTGAAGAAAAAAAAAACGTTTTCGGTGCATTAGTTTTTCTTGTTTGTGCATGGTATAGAGAGAAGTCGGATCGCTTCGGGATATGATGTACACAGTCTTACTCTACATTTTATATAATAGATTATTTCTATGACTCAAACACGTGACTTCAAAGTCATATAAAATATGAGAAAGCACAAAATACAACTTTGAAAGAAAGAAAACTCATCACCTAAAAAGAAAAGACACTCAACTGCCCACTGTTTACATTAAGCTTAATATAACTAGAGGAAGGCTGGAAATCTAGGTAAATTATAGGAAAATTGTACTGTTAACTATTATTTGAACTAATATGGTGGTTTTTTGCAAAATTATGTCAATATTGTTGGCGATATCAAAGAAATTGCCGTAGGTGATATTTCGCGAATATTTAACACGATTTAATTTTAAAAATTGAGTTTTTATTTAAAGCGATTTTCCAGTTGTCGCCTACATTTCGTAAACATTTTTTCTTTTTTACTCTAGGTGATTTCCATGTAATCGCCCACCATGGATATGTACCAAACAAAATCACTTTCTGTCACGCACCAAACTCGTTTTTCTGTCTTATTCATTTAATTGGACCGAAAAGGTCCTATTTTGAAGACGTTTACCAAAATCGTTTTTCTCTCCTATTTGAAAATGGACCTAAAATGTCATCTATTTCAGTCTTAAAAAGTTTCATTAAAATCCAACCGTTGCAAGAACTCCTATTCATTTTACTTAACTTTCTACCTTCTTCCTTCTCCCTCTCTTCTAATTTGAATTTTCATCAAGCTTCTAATTAATTACATAATTATGAAAGTGTTTGAGGAGAGCCAACTTACATACTGACACTGGTAAAAGAAAGGGTTGAAACAAATTCTTCATGTTTTTCACAATCTTTTTTAGCGTATTCTTGGAGGGTTTTAGCACTTTTAATTTTTGTTTTCTTTTTGCCTGTTGCAATTTTGGTTAGGTATTACTGCTCAACAGAGAAGATGGTAGGAAGAGGATGTCGAACCAAAAACACCATGGATATCAAACCAGAAATTTTGTCTATTGTAACTTGGGGTGGATTTTCGCCCTCCTCCTAACTGTTTCCCTTTTAATTAAAAACATCATTTAAGAGAGACAGTCCCATCAAGTAACGTGCTTAAGAAAGCAATTGCCAGGCAGGGCAGTGGCCCAGTTGCTATCGACTCCTAAACCTTTGTATCTATATAATATCCACATTCTTAGCCGTTATATACCCTTATCTTTTGGTTGCTAATTTCTTTGCTTTTGTTTGTGGAAGTACCCGATTATAGTTGTTGTATTTATTATAGTTCTTGTATTTATTATCAGACATAGAAGTTAGGCTTTCTGCTAGATCACGACCACAAGGATATGTACCAAACAAATGTTTCACGTAAGATATCACATTTTTTTTCCCCTCTTTAAAGTTCTTTTTTTAAAGTGGCACCTCAGAATCGATCTTAAAGGGCTGGTGAGAGAAGTATATCCCAATGACAACAAAAGTTATCGCTAGGGTCTCGGAAAACTGAGAGACATGCAAACAATAATTCAATCCCAAAGGATAGCAAGTTTGCTTACAGTGAGACATCGGCTCTGTATGATTCAAATTTGTGTTGGGGCAGATGATTGAAGTTTGTTACGATTAAGAAAAATCAATAAAACTATTTATTAAGAAAAAAATATATGGGTTATATAAGAACAATGTATCACCACTTATTGTTTGAGTGGAGTAAACTCAAGTTGCAAAAATTGTATGTAATTCGATAAACTTTTACTAAGTGTTATCTACATAGGCTGCTATATACGTGTCCCAATATTAATGAGTGAACAATTATACATATATATGTACGTGTGAGTGAAAAAACATCCTGAAAGAACACACTAACATTTAGATACATTCTTATGTTATATAGTATGTCATCGAGAACTGTTGTAGCACGAAACGCAATCACTTCCTCACACACAACACGAATATCATTTTTCTTAGTTTTACTTTTGTTTGTCAAAAACTACATCAAACGTACTAACTAAAAAGTGAAAAAAATTATTATCATATCGTCTTATCAATGAAGTACTGGGCCTAGAATTTAATGCAAAGGATGGGTAGCCTCAAAATCTTTTGATCAGATCACATGCATGTTTGCAATTTGCATAAGTCAAAATCTCTAACCTTAGTACTATGAACGAAGACATCAGTCATGTAAGAATCGCTTTCGACTTCATTTTGGGCATGAAGCGTAAGCCACTTTGGGGGGTGGGGGTAGGGGGGAGGGGCGGGGAGGCATGTCTGCATTGATTAGACATGCAAAAGAGATGCCAAAAATTGAGAGGAATTTTGAGATCGGATGTTAGAGTCGAGATATTGATGAAAGAACTTAATAAGTAATTTGTTCATTTTACATGTGCAAAAAACGTAGTAAAATTAGACGAGATTTGTCATTACAAAGCGATAGTTTGTTTAAAGTACATCCGAACGACATCAAAAGCTATTGTTAGAGTCTAGAAAGGGTGACCGGCAGACGAACAATACCTCTATCTCGCTTTGGTAAAGAAATTAAGATGCACATTGCCATGTCAACGATCTCTATGTGAGGAAATGAATTTTTCATTATCCGTTAGGTTATCATTTTTCTTTTACAAAAAAATTAAAGGCTAATCTAGACGAAAGACATTTTCCTTTAAGTATTTAAACGTGTTAATACGTTTAATCCTCTTAACAAAAACGTTTAATCACGTTAGATTCAACAGAAAATTTTTGAAAACAAAAACAAAAAAACAACAATGAAACTCACAGCAAGAAAATCTATACTGACCCATTTGGAATAAGTTGGGGGGAAAGGATACAAGATTATGCCAGATGCATTGAAATTATATCAAATTAATACATATGACATATATAGAAAACAAAAAAAAAATCTAACTTGTTGGAAACCTGTTCCAATTCAACCTGTTCAGGACGGATTGGATCTAGTGGTGGGACGGTTGTGTTGTTATGGAGTTTGAAATTAAAAAACCCACAACGTGACAGAATGCATGTAGGGTTTTCTTCATAACCCGTCTCGTCTTGATATACACACACACTGAATTCAATGAGTACCAACCATTCAATCCTAATTTCTATTCTTGTCCCAGCCGCTGCTCCCTACTCGAAGTCTCTGGGCTAATTGATCACTTCATTACTCGGAGAAAAAGTTCATTCACTGACTCTAAAGGCCTCCACTGTCTCAGCTCGAAAGAACATTGTGGAGGATGCAAATCATTACTTGGTTCTCTAGTAGTTTGTTGATGAATTTAGTCATTATAACTCCTGCTTTTTTATTAATGTTTGATGCAGATGATTGAATCTTAGATTGGTGAATTTCAAGGTTTTTTTTTTTTGAAAAAAAAAATTGGGACATCACGTGGAGCGGGTTGGAGCCCTGTTAGACATCATACTGAAAAACAAAAGAAATCTGAAGCTTCCATTGGAGCAAGAAATTTTAGCCCAATTCGCTCCAAATGGGTTAAAGAAGGGGGTTTGCAAAATCCGCCCTATTGTGATCTCTAATGAGCTGACCATAATAATTCATGATCCACTTTCTATGAATAGTATGTCAAACCAATAGAATTATGAACTTGTCTTTTCTAAAAAGTTCAGGCAGATTCAGGTTAAAGAAAGAACATGTATTATTATTCTACTAATATAGTAGACAATTGGAGTTTTAGATATAATGAATTATGATGGGTTTTTCCCTAAATAAGGATATGTGATTTTCAAATACAGTTAAATATGTCTAAAAAAATACAATTAAAACCTTACATTGATGATTAAATCATAAACACGCGCAATACATGAACGTGTCTATGGGTCAAGTATAAATACATTAACAACAACGACCATATTTATTATATTCTAACGACAGTAAATGATATCGATAGAGTATGGAGAAGTTGAAATACGGACAATACTCTTTAATCGCTGAGTGAAGATAGATGCTTTTATCCATTTTTTGATGATCAGGCAACCACCCTTATGATTCACTTGTACCTCCTTTTCTCTTTTTGGACCGCATCCCCTTACCTCTTTCCACGACACGCTTAAGCTTTTCCACCTCCAATATTCCTTTACACACCATAAAATTAACGACCTATTCTATTTATTAACTCTCCTGCATTACATCAAGAATTTGAGCCTCTCGGGCTCATCAAATGGACACCCATGCATATGATATTGTAGAAATAAGTTCAGCTGAAGTGTGTCGAGATAAACTGAAGAAGACAAACCTAGACGAAAGTGTGCTGAGCTGAACTGATAAAGACAGACCTGGACAAAAATGTGATGAGCTGAACTAAGCCGACCTAGACGAAGGCCAAAACGAAGTTAGAAAGTAACAAAGTCAGTCAGCGGAGCTGAACTAAGCCGACCTAGATGAAGGCCAAAACGAAGTTAGAAAGTAACAAAGTCAGTCAGCGGAGCTGACCTGAACAGAAGAGTTGGACTAAGAAGATAAAGATGGAGGAAGGACAAATAGAGATGAAGAAGATCAGACATGTTGAAGAAGACTAAGTGAAGAAGTGCTAAGCCGAGGTGACGAGGTGAAACACAATCAAGGCATCAACGCAACAGGCCGAGCTGTTATAATTAGGCGTGTAAATTTTGTAACTTAGAATAATTTCACTGTACATAGCAGAGATGCATTGGTAACTAGCCGTTACCACAAACATTGTAGTTTACAGTAGATTGACAGTGATCACTGTTCAATTGGTAAAATAGTCGTTAGAAGTAGTTTTTCATCCCTATAAAAGACAAACAACCTTTTAAATTAAATTTAAGCAAATTCTTTCAATATTCAACACGCAAAAATCATCCCATACACATAGCATAGCAACTGGGACGGTGCTAGCTTTGGTATATTCAGTGGTGCTTTCTCCATTGTATGTGGATTCAAGACATGAAAAATCTCTACGAAGCAGGATGGAGTTGTGGCTTTGTTTTGCCAATGGTCGTTTTTGGGCTAATTGTTGATATTAAAACAACTTCTTCACCTTCCAGTTCAACGCAGAGGTTTTACACTGCCGTTCTAAAGATTGGGAGTTCAGGTTGGAGACTTGCTGGAATGTTGTTTGTACTTCTGTGTGTTTTGTCATGGCAATCATCTCTCCCCCCCACTTGTTCGGGAGATTTCAACATACCACTCCCCGTGGCGGAGGTCGGCGTGGCCAACGTTTATCGGGCAACACCAACATTAGTAATTAACCGATTATCCACAAAGGACTCAGAGACGAAGATCTTCATCCTTAATCTTCCAAGAGTGTTCTACACCATCAAACCAATATTCAATAGAGGACGCGAAAATGAGTATATTTTGTATATAATGACCTGTCTGCCATGGAATTTTATATCGAATGAACGCCACTAATAGAATAACAGGAAAGACTATGCTAAGGCGTGTGGTCGACGCGTTGGAAATACCTATCGATAGAATAAGGCTCCAAACGATCACGAGCGAAGACGTGTCGAAGTGAAAGCCTACGAACTCTCCGTACCACGTGAGCTGAGTTTGGGTAGTAATGGTTGACGTAATTTTTGACCAAGTTTTCTATGGAGCCCCATAGTAGAAGCCCATCAGCAGCATATGGATAGTCCTCAATTACTAGTTTTATGGCGTGAGGATGTTTTGGGTCCGGTACTTCCATTCCCGTGTGGAAAAGATTGCTACTTAGTAATTGTTCAATCCAATCTTGTGGAAGAAAAAGAAAAAAGAAAAATAGGCTGACTTGATAAAACAGTCATATTTTAAAACTTCTCGTCCTGTAAAATATTAAATAACGATCCTTGGGCTGATATTATTTGGGAGAACCCTTCAGTATTTTACCGATACAAGAATATTGTGCAGGCCTGTGAAATGGAAAACCAGTTGCCGATAGAAGAATATTGTGACGGCCTGTGAAATGGAAAACCTGGGCTTCTAGCTATCTGCACGTATTTTACATAGTCGGCATTCGACGGATTTTATGACTATTAACTACTCCAAAATATTAGTTAATTTTGATTTTTTTTAATATATTATAATTAATATTATATCTAAAAATCAAAATATACTTAGAGTAATAGTAAAATTGTCTCCATATTGGCAGGGAACTTATCCGATGCTTTAACAGAGAAACATGATAACAAGAAAACAAAAAATAAAGGGATAAAACAGAGAAAAAAAATAAGAAAATAAAAAATATTTGATATAGTATTGGTTCCTCATGCGAAGATTGGTCATTGGAAATCTCAAGACAGACCATTTTATGAAATTTCTGATTTTTTTAATATATTATAATAAAATTGTCTTCATATTGGCAGGGAACTTATCCCATGCTTTAACAAATAAACATGATAACAAGAAAAATGAAAAAAGAAGGGATAAAACAGAAAAAAAAATAAGAAAATAAAGAATATTTGATCTAGTATTGGTTCCTCATCAATTCATGCGAAGATTGGTCAGAGAAGATCTCCAGACACGCCATTTATGAAATTTCTGAGAGATCAACGAGACTACAGACACTTTATTTATCACCATGTATAGATAAATACTATAAGGTAGGGCGTGTTACCAATTTCGGGAGTATACATGCCCTCGAGCCTCGACACTCAAAAGGAGGAAAACAAAGCGCAAGAAATAGAAAGAAGATTACATCCGAGTTCACCGGAAATAAAAGAAGGGAGAAAACCAGGACGGAAAATGAGAATTTTTCCAGATTTTTGTTTAAAGAAAGAACATATAAACTCGACGGGTACATATTGAAATGTCTGAATATCAAATATTACGATATGTTTACAGATTGAGTAACAAAATATACAAAATATATATGTGAAATACCACAACACAGGCTCACATATACAATATGCCAACAACAACAGAAATTATAGTTAGTGTCTGAGGATGGAAAATTGAGAAACATACAAACAATAACTCTGCTGGTAAAGAAGACAACGAAATGTGACTATTTATGAAGATATGCAATTAAAATAAAACTAAGGATTCAAGATCAGATACATCTGATGATCTTGAACTCACCTGATCACTTAATGGTTCAATTAGATTTTGAACAGTTTCTGAAAACTGACTGAAGGAAAACAAATTCGCTTAAACAGGGGGTCTTACTCATGAAGCATAATAGTACGGAGACGGTGATACGCTAGTGAAAGTTAAATCCCATAACAGGAATAGCAATAGAAGCCTTCATGTATCTCTGCTGGAAAGACTCCTCGCTTGCGGGGCCTTTGCTCATTTCTTTCATCAAACACCTGTAGTGCGACTTTATCATCTTGACCATTGACGTGCATTTCCTCTTCAGCCACCTCAACTTGTTACGCCGGAAAAGCCTCGCCAAAAACACCACTTTCCGAGGCTTTTTTCCTCCTAGACGGTGAATGTACATTCTCCGCCTTCGGAGCACTTTTTTGGGCCGCGATCGTGCCCTGAGACCGTTTCTAGGAGGCTGAAGAAGGCCTGTGAGAGGTGTAGTATCCTCGTCGGAATCCATAGGAAGTGATGAAGACAGAGAGAGGAGGAAATCGGCTGGCTTTGGAGGAAATCTTTATATTGGACAGAAATTTTATTATGCTCATTGATCAAAACTATTGGCCGAGTAAAATGATGACAAATAAGTTTTATGCACATACAACCAAAGAGGTGATTGGCTAAAACAATGAGTCCATAAGTTTTCTACATATTTCATTGGTCAATCAACAACCAATCATATTTGGTCATTGACCATTGCAAAATTTGTATATATTGGCAGCCTTTGAAATGGTCCAGAGTAATTTCAGTAGTAATTTCCATATCATTATAAATTTACTTATATCGTTTGGTCGGGGACCATTTGTTTTTGGAGCAAATTTTATGGTGTTTGATAATTAGTTATTCAGTTACTTATCAACCCAATATAATATATATAAAATATAATAATAAGAACAGACTCCATATTTTACATATTCATTATTACTATACATCAATTATTTTTTATTTTATTGGTCAATAATTGTTTAATAGTTATTCATTAACCATTATACAACATTACTTCATTGCCTTAGAGGTATCCGTCTATGGTAGGGTATGAGAGGGTCGGGTGTACGTAACCATACTCATATTCTAAAAACATACAAGATTGTTTCCCGATGACCCATAATGAAAATTGCGTCAAGCTGTATCGGTCAACCGATACTTCACTATATAAAAAACGCAACTAATTTAGTGAGTCATTTTGCTTTATTCATTAACCATGGTAAAGTTTGCCAAAACAATGACCCATTTTAGTTGTTCTCATAGTATAGTTGGTCCTGCATGTGGAACCGATAAAAATATTAAGGAAAAAAAACTTAAACACAATATTTGGGACCATATCTTAGTATCTCTCTAAATTTGTTGTTATCTATTTATTTTTGAATTGAGGACCATAAGATTTTGTCCCCCCATGTTTCGCTTATAGTACCTTAACTCTAGGGAATACACTAGGGTGGCTGTTAGGCAAGAGAAGCATAAGGTGAGACCATCCTAAGTAATCCCTTAATCCTATTTTCCCACTTGCATAAGTCTCTGGTTATCTTTTTTGTATAAGTCTTCTCTGTACTGGGTAGCATAAAGAATGATCATCTGCCCAGAGATAATACTCCCTCGTGCAAAAAAAATATTTCATTCCTCTTAAAAATATTTTTTATAACAGAGATTTCCATACTACTCTATCATTAATACGTAAATAATTTATCTAGTTCATATTAATTAATCAATTTATTAGTTCTGCATCTGACAACTCATACACCATTGCATAATGTTTAATTGAAAGATTACTCTTTAAACTTAAAAGATTATGGTTATCTAAGTTCATGCAAGAAAGAATTTTGGTTATCTAGGCATCGATCTAGAATATCAAATACAACATCAAGCAAGAAAGACACAAAGGTTTCACTGCCATATGTGTCAAAGGCCCAGTTTACGGTGAACACCTTGTGTAGGCTCCTTACGTATAAACTCCCCAATCTAAAAGTTCGCTAAGCTCCTGATTTCCATCTTCTACAATGATCTTTAGAGCTAGAACGGCAGGACACCTCAGGACCAGAGTATGACATTTTGCTCCAAGAAAGTCGCAAGGGTGACTGGTGTTGGTGACAAGATAGACAGTCTGTATGTCAGGCTTATACACTTAGCCATGACTAACAATGAAGAAGAGGCTAACACAGACTGAAAACAGACACTTACAGCAATTGCACTAGCAGTCAGGCCATCTCGTTCTCGGGGATCCTTTTGATAGTAATTTCCAAAGTAAAGTATTGTGGCATAATACCACGTCAAAGGAAAAATAACACCCGAGGAGACTACATAAAATGAAAAGTCATGGGATGGGGAAATAATTGAATATAACAAAGAAAAAGAAAAATAAAAGCACTCAGCAAAACCATCCCATGCTGCAAACCAAAGCAGGGAAGGGGTTTTATCAAACATTCCCACATGGCCTTGTTCTACATGAGGATATACTCACTATTATGATTCTTGGCTTCACTTGGAACTGCTGCTATCACCAGATATCCCAATCAGATTCACAAGTTTTTTAATTAAATCAGTAAATAGAATCAGAGTCCCAATGCCTAGGATGACATGTTCAAAATGGCACTCTTCCAGAACTTGTAACACTGCAATGCATTTGGATGATGCATTATATATATATATATATATATATATATATATATATATATATATATATATATATATATGCAGGTACATATAGAGCTGAGGGTCTCACTGGAAGCAGACTCTCTATCCCTTGGACAGAGGTATTGTCTGCCTACCAATTACTCTCCCCAGCCCCTAACGATAGCGTTTGCTGTCGTTGAGATATAATGATGATATATATTCAGTATTTGGAAGGTGGATTTTATACAAGGAATCATCGTTATTTTTGGTGTTTCCTTCATGAAATTACAGCTCAAACTATGAAATCGAGATAGATGACACCCTTTGAAACTTCTACTGCTAATATTTACAGATGGAACATACAGGCTCCTGCAGACCAAAATTCACACATTTCCGACAGCACCTTTTTTGCAATCTATATATACAAACACATACTCCCCACCAGTCCCTTAACAAACTCTTAGGCCATGTCAAAAATTGTATGGACTGAGCGTTGAGACCAGCAGAAGGATGATGTATATAACAACTATACTAACCTATAAAGATGAGAGTGAAATGCCATCAAGTTTTGCTCTTGAACTTGCGTTTAGGTTTCAAATCTATTACAATTACAGCTATGTTATCCTTGCTCCCCTTGTTCAAAGCAAGGTTGACAAGGTACTCTGCTGCTTCTTGTGCTGCAGGATCAGCTACTCGTCCCCTTTCCGGTAGAGGGAGGTTCCCGTTTTTCTTGTGCCAAAGCAGTATTCTTCTCCTAGCAACTTCACACACTTCCTCGTTTGTCATCACGTCCCATAGTCCATCACTAGCTAGAACAAGGCACTCATCTTCTTTGGACCGCGGTGTAAACATGATCTCTGGGTTGGGTATGACCCAGGGTTTGAGGTACCTATCGCCTGCAGACAAGAATAAAGCCAAATCATGCTCGAGATAAATGAGGCTTCCTTCATACATATAGGAGGGGGAGTGTTTCTTTGCTTCTTTCATAGATATGTTTTTTGCTAAGAAAATTTACATGAATAAGCAACTACTGGAGTAGATCACTCGAGTACTTATGACATGCTAAAGAATAATCATCATATGCTATAGCCACCAGGCATGAAAACCAAGAATTCATTGCATAACATAACAGCGTGTTTTCTTGGGGATAGGATCCCCTCACCGCAAGAGGGTGCGGTGACGCGTGACCGCGCGACACGTGGCAGTCTGGGAGGGTAGTGAGGCTAGGGTAGTGAGGCTAGGTGCGGGTCACTCTCATCTAGCCTCACCACCCTCCTTTGCTGCCATGTGTCGCGCGGTCACAAAAGGGGTGAGGAAAGTGAAGGTGAGGAGATCTCAACCCGTTTTCTTGACATCAAGAATCACCACTAAGCAAGCAAGCAAAAGAATCACGTCTACACAATTGTTTCTTTCCTTGAGGTAGCTACTAACACAACACACAATACTTGCAACAACAGCAAAACATGGAGAGGGTGAGAGACAGATAAATAATACCTACATCCCAAACGATAGGGAGTTTGAGGTAGCTACTAAGCAGGAGTAAAACAAGAGAAAATAAACTAGAAAATACGAGAGAAGTCCACGAACTCGTGGAACCTTAATGACTCACAAAATTATGGACCTTTGTTCCACCCTCTCCCTTCAGTATACACACAGGCAACAGATAACAGAGAATAGAAAGCAATAAAGATAGTCTAAGTATCCACCCTTTGAGTGGATAAGCTTTAAGATCTCCTTGATGGCAGCGTACTAAGTGAATTCATCACAAATATTTCCCTGATCTTCAAATACTAATAATATTCTCACCTTCCACATTTGGATAAGATTACAACAACAACAACATTACCCCATTGCCTTAGAGGCTCCCGCCTATGCCGAGGTATGGGGGGTCGGATGTACGCAACCATATTCATGTGTTAGAAACACTCAGAGGTTGTTTCCCAATGACTCATAATAAAAATTGCGTCAAGCTGTGTCAATCAATTAATACTTTACAATATAAAAAAAGCAGCTAATTTAGTGAGTCATTTGGATAAGATCACATAGTGCCAAATCTTTTTCTCCTCTCCTTTAATAAGAATGTGTTACACGATATTTAGATTAAGAAAATTCACTAAGAGTGGAACAAATAGCTAGTGGTCCCTCATATCGAAAAAAGATGAATGATGCACCTCTTTTTTGTCTTCTTTGGTTGAAATGAATAAACGCTAAACTAAGAGGCAGTTCATGCAGTTAATGCACCTACCTATGGATCTTGACATTGCAAGCACACCAAAAACACGATGTCCATTCCACTGTATGACCTTGCCCCCAGATGCTTCGATCCTGGCATATTCATCGTCTCGGCTTGGCTGAGAAATAGTTTGACAGTTAAGACTATGTTGAGGATCAATCAAAGAACAGACCACTCACCTTAAGCACCAAAAAGAGCAGAAATAACAAGGCATGATTTGTATACTAAGTTCAATCCTTACTTTGTGATCAATAGATAATGCCACAGCTTCTTTCCCACGGTAAAGCACTGCTCTAGAATCCCCGCAGTTGGAAACTACAATGTGGGAAGAACAGATAACAGCCACCACAGCAGTGGAACCAACAGTCTCCGAGGCAACAGGTTCAGAGGTGTAGCAAGGGGCAACAACATTTTCAGCCGATACAAGTCTACTGACTTTTCCTCCAACTTCATCATCAACCTTTAAAAAGCAACTCGTAAAGACTTTCTCCCACTGCATTAGACAAGTGTCTCCTGGATTTTGATCCACTAAATTCGCTGCCGTAACTTTAAACTCCTCAGCCAATGTCACATGGATCCTTTCACGACAATAATTTGCAACCTACATTGAAGAACAAAAGGGATGAAAACTTTTTCAAAATCTTAACATGTAAAACTGTAAGGAGGAAAGAGACAAATGGGTAGTCCAAAATGGTGGAACAAGAAATATGGTTAAGGGGCCATTTTGCAACAGATGCATATGATAGCAGTCATTTGACTACCACAATCTCACAATGAAAAGCTCTATCAAAAGGGAATATGGTAAAGAAACAACACCAAACAAACAGCTACAGCTACAGCTATGGTTGACAAATCTTTGGGGCAGTCACCAGAAGTTCAGAACAAGCTAATTAACTCCATCAACAAGTAAATCTTACTAATGATAAGCTATATTCCGATCTTGGAGAGAACAAGTCTTTTTGAGTGACATAGAAAGACTGACAACAGTATACTTTATAGCCAACAGAAATTAACATTGAAGCAAGGGTGATAACAATTATAACCAATATTTTGACTTAAAAGGGCCATACCTGAGATCCTCCGTGACCGTCATATACTCCAAAAAAGTGGGAAGTTAACTCGGTGAACGACTGACTTATACCGTCTACCTTGTGGTCACCGATAAACATCTCAATAGGAATTTTCATGAAATAAGGAGCAGTCATGACAGCATCTTCCATCTCTGTCCTCATTCCACGTGTCGTTGTTGAACCCCAAAGTGGGATATAGTCCAACTCGTATATACTTTTAATTGCTCCTTTAACCTGATCTTTCTCATTAGGCAACTGAAGAGCCACTACAGATGTCTTCAAGGGGGATCCACCTGAACTACCTTCTATGGGGGTTTGAGCAATAGTTATGATTTCTTCAGCCAGCTTTCGATCCAAAAAATTTTCTTCCCAGCTAATCACTTTAGCAACAATTTGCCCACCATTGATGCCCTCAATTTCAACAGCAATAGGCAAGCTAGATTCCGAAGCCACACGCAGAGGGAGCAACTCATTGCCATCAATTACACTGGAGGTTTCTCCAACCAATAAAATTTCAGCTACTTCACTTTCCTGAATCAAACCACCTTCTAGAAAGTCATCCTCAAGAGATTTCTCTGCCATTTGGGACCATTTACATGTCCCTTCAGCTTCTACAGGAGCTATGGAGACAGACTGGTCTACATCAATACTTAAACCATCGTAACTTGTGTCCCACTTACAACCATTATCAGCATGCAATAAAGGAGATGGATCAGACAATAAGCTTGCAGTATCAGTTACCAGCTTGCGTCGTGTGATCTCGACATGGTTTGAACCTCCCGAGGTGTCACAAATAGGAGTACCTAAGCTAAGTGTAACTGCCACTGCTGGAGACATATCTTCCATTTATAGCAAGCAACTTATCCACCTATAACTCTTAGTGATTCTTGCCAATCACACAACAATCAGCTATTTAATCCTCCATCTCCACACTAACGAATCATTAGACAAAAATCCAAACGGTCAACTATCACCCAGTCTATGAGAGGAAGAACCAAGACAGGATAACATTTTTACTACAACCATTGACAGATAAAACTGTTTTTGAAGCTGTATACACACACACACACACACACACACAGAGAGAGAGAGAGAGAGAGAGAGAGGAGAGAGAGAGAGAGAGGAGAGAGAGAGAGAGAGAGAGAGAGAGAGAGAGAATAACACAACCCAAGTTAAGAAATAACCCAAATCACAAGAAAAGGAAAGTGTATAACTTGAGCCAAATGGAGGTAGACTTAACAACAGACCAGCATAGAAGAACAGTAACTTTCAGATCTGGATTGGCGCAGGTATTTGAATAACCAAGAAAACAGTTCAAGAACTCAAGTTGATAAAGCCCTCCCTTATAGGTAACAAATTAAACTAAGAATACGAATCTTCCTACAGATCTATCTTGTGCACTGAAATAGGAATAGAAGGACAAGACAAAGCTACCTAGTCAATAATGGAAAGGAAGGGAAGACACAGAAAAATAACCAAGCAGTAAGAAAAAGTACAACACCCAAGAATCATAACGAGAGAAAAAAAGACACCAAGATAAACGGTGCCTTTGGGCACCTGGAACTCGGGTTTCAGGGATATGAGGGAATTCTCCTAAGCCACCAGTCTTCTACCCCCAACAAACTCCAGACAAAAGTCAATAAATGAGAAGTATAACCAAAAGGGTCTCCAAGAATAGAACCAAATGCCTGAAATGGACAACGGAATGGCAAAATTAGTTCAAGAAAACTCACCAATCAAGAAATTACCAGAAGAAACAATGCCCACAAAATAAAAAAGAAACTATCTTTCCTAAAATTTCCTAACCCCTTGTAAAATTGAGGTTTCCACCCATTAAACTAGAGGTTTTCTACACATTCACCAAAGCAAGAAAGATGGCCCTGATTGATAAAATTTGCATTTTAACCCAAAAAAAGATGAAAGGAAGAGATAAGAGTAGTTAAAAGCAATTTTCAAGATAGTTGGCCTCAATCAGACGACACGTATGTATCTCAATTATCTAGCTACAATCAATGCTCTGGACACAAAATACTTTATGGTGATGCAATTGATGCTTACATTAATTAATAGAGACTGTGCCTTCTTCGACTTTGCAGTGAGCACAACTTCAAGAAAACTGAAACGTGTCCCTCCATCTGTGGCAGATCGCCTCCCATCCCGGGGATAAAATATCCATATATTTTATTGCGTAGAAATTTAAAATACTGGTGGTAGTACAAATATGGTTAGATGTTGAAAACTACTAATATTGGATTTCTTGTATAGATTTTGTTCATTATTATGGCCCTACATGGAGTAATCCTTAGCTAGTGTTTTGAGTCGGATATTATACTTGAAAAACTTGATTATAATTCGAAAAAAAAAAGAAAAAATTTGTTTGAATACATCCTATTTAAATTTTGTGATTCAATAAAAATATACATTAAATCATCAATATAAATAACATAAACTATGTAATATGGTAGTTATTTCAATACTAAGATGAGCTTTTTAGTATAAGCTAATCAATGTTTGCAAACAACATCAATGTTTTATTCGAAAGTTATCTTTACGGTAAGATAAAAAATATGACAAAAAAGCAAGTTAAAACTTTATTAAGATACGTTATATATTATAATTATTGGTTTCAAACAATGTCTTACTAAGTTTTAGATGTCGACCTCGGGAGATAATGTAGAGCTTAACTTCATCTCTTTTAATGCGTCTCGGTGTTGCGCGCGCATATATATATATATATATATATATATATATATATATATATATATATATATATATATATATATATATATATATATATCAATCAATCACACTCAATATGTCTCAACGGCAGCACAAATTATCGTTAAGGTCTGAAGAAGGTGAGCGGCAAACAAACAATACCTCGATCCAAATGGGTAGAGAGTTTGGTTACAGTGAGACTCTCGGCTCTATAGGTATATGCATAAATGACACCATAATAGGAATATGATGTGCTATTGTGTTGGTGAGTGAATTCAGTAAATACAAATAGTAAACTTCTGATATTAAAATATTCATAAACTTGTATATGCACATATAATGCAAGACAAAAACGAAAACGAAAACATGAAAGTGCAAAGTCTATCTAAAGTGCAGATAGTATCTAAGCCCCTAAATATACTCTAATGTGACCCTATATCCTGCCTAAACCTCGCTAACTTTAATCTTCTGCATCAATGAATTTCTATCCTGGATCATGTCCTCAGAGATGTGCAAATCTAGTAGTTCATGCCTAATACGCTCATCTCATGTCAATTTGGGCATGTTTTTACTCATTTTCTGCTCTACAATGAGGCTTTCAACTACTCTGACAGGCGTCGTTGTCTGTCTCCTCTTGATATGTCCAAACCATCTCAGCCTCCCCTCTCTTATCTTATCTGATATACTAGCCACCGTAACCTTTCCCGAAATACCTCATTTCATATATATATGTAATAACCACTAATACTAGGCTGAATTCAAATTATATCTTGTATTTCAAATTATATCTGTTTTGCTTATATCGTAGCATTTTGTCTATGTACATTAAAAAAAAAAAAAATTAGCGAGCAAGACATAGAAAGCATCATTGGAGCTGATATTCGGTGCATTTAAGCACAATAATGATGTTAAAATTCTGTTATTAGTTTTAAATTGAATTGACAAAGATTAATATAAAGATGGGACCGATTTACTCTACAATTTAATTTAACCCAAGAAAAGATTATTACAAAAATCAGTTTGCATAATATCAAACTCTCTTCTTGAAATTTTCAACAGCCTAAAAAATGAATTAGTCCAAGTCTAGTAAAGAATCCTTTCTTAATCATGCAGCTGTGTTTGATTGGATTGGAAGCTGCATTTATTTATTTTTAAGTAATACAACATTCATATCCAGTATATTTAATGACGTAAAAAAACTACACATTTATAATTTTACTACAATCTTCAGAAAAATCGGTATCATATGACATAGTACAAGGAGCTGTCAAAATTTTCAATACATGGTCGGAGATAGACGACAGGCTGCCTAATCACCTTTTCTTATAAGATATTGAGTTTTTCATCTGTTAAATCAGACATGAATCAGCACTCACGAATCATAACACTGGAAATGACAAAATATTTATTAATATAATTTTCTTTTATTATAATAGGAGTTGCTATATTGGAGGTGTTTATCGCAATTTGTTTGATCAGTGGTTGACTTTATTGTAAAGTTGGAATTTTCAAATAAATGTTAAAGATGTAGGAAGTGCCTATGTGGTGAAATTCGATTGGTTCACGCCCTTAAAAAAATTTCGTCAACCATTCGTGTCGAGATCACTGGAATTTTCAAATGAACGTTAAAGATCTTAGGTCTTTTTTCCTTCTTGCTTTTGTTTTGTTATTGAGTTATGAGGTGTCTCCCATTGCTTCTCCAAGTCCAAGTTACTGTAAACAAACATGTCCCGAGGTCGATTCAATTGTCACAACGGGGCTTAAATGAAGTAAGATTTATATCCAATCAAAACCTTTAAGGCAATAGGTGATGATATCACATCCTCATATAATTCATGTATTTTATCTCAAATTGTCCGATGTGGGACAATATTCTCAACACCCGTCCTTGCGTGGCAATGTGGCTTGACATGCACAAGCGCCTTAGAACCCGTCCGCAATCACAAACCACAAGCCAACTTTTGCACTTGGGTGAGAGGAGACAATAAATGGTCAATCATGTGCCAAAGAATGTATGAGTCCACATTTTAAACTGGCTCTGATACCATGTTGAAACTTGAGCTTACATGAGGTGAGGCTCATATCCACTTAAAACCTTAAGACAATGAAAAGTGGTACCTCATCCTCATATAACCAGTATATTTTATCTTAAATTGTCTGATGTAAAACAATATTCTATAACAGTTCTGTTATGGTTTATAAGTAAATATTGTTTATCATAATAGTTACTGACAACTAATGAGAACATCAATACAGAGGTCGTGTTAAAAGTTAAAACAGTGACACTCGCCCTCATGATTGTGTATTTTTTTATTGGATAAAGAATAACTAGCTACTAGATTTGTTGCATTGATTGTCTGGCTATTCTAAAATATGATTTATAGAATATGTAAAAGCTTGTTACAAGTTGTTTTTTTATGAGAAGGGATCTGCTTCTCTATCTAGGCTGGCTCATCCACTGTTCCGTCCCAAAAAAAAAAAAAAAAAAAAGGCTGTCGATTTGCATATTAAAAAATTTGGATTTCCAATGTCGTGGAGAGTTGGAGGATTTTGTTTTGTAGCAGATGAGGATGGTTAAAGAGGCTGGAAGGATGGAGAAGAGTACGAAGAACATACGTTAACTCAAGTACGTGGAAATAGACATGATAGACGCAAATAAGTCCATAAAAATGATGCAAGATCTTAGGTGCACAAAAAAGCGTCACAGGTTATGGAAGCAATTAATTTGAATAACAGTAGTTTTTGTGTGTCCCCCCGGTGGGGGGGGGGGGAGGTGGTGAATAGTGCTTTGGAGGAAGTGGCTTCAACTAAGTCTGGAAATACGAGCATATAACACTACATTGACATGCAATTACGTGGGTAAATGTAAGAAATCAAGAAGGCTGGAAAGAAGCCTAACTTGTTGACGAAGTATTTGTCTAAAGGAGAGCAAAGGAAATTAAAGCAGGTTGACTAAAAACTAGTCACACCCACAACATACATCTCATACAACATAAGAAATTTTACTATACTTGTAGAGTAATTAATGAGTAGTTACTCCAAACCAATCAAACTTGCAAATATGTGTACGCCATTTATAATGATCAAGCACCACTATCCTTATTGACGTACATATTTCTATACGTCATCATTCTATTGTATCACTAGTTACTAATTACTTACTACTAGAATACCAACTACATTGAGATATGATACTTCCTAAAAATACTACCAGGTACTAGCATTTAAAGAGAAAATAAAAAATAAAAAAGAAAGATTTTGCAAACTATCATTTTTGCTGTAAGACCAAGTAGTTCTTCGTGTTGGATTTAATTTAATAAACCCCTGAATAGGACCGTTTAATCGAATCAATGGACAAAGTAACAAAATGCGGAAAATATACCTTGCTCCATTGCCGTTGTTAATCTGATCACGTACACTGCAACTGCTCCGGCTGATGAAGTATCTGGCGTGATCCAAGGATTCACGACCTCCCACCAATTGTTGATATACCCCTTGAACCGGAATCAACAATTCACTGCTTTACCCGATGGAGAGGTTAGGCAGTGTGGACTTTGTAGAAAATTTGGCACACCCCCTTTTCTTCTCTGTGTATAGGCGTTATTTTACGCTCTGTCTCAGAGGAGGTGAATGCCTCCTCCTCTATTATAGATGGGGAATGGAGGAATCCTGATAGGCATAATTATTAATAGATAGAGATTCCTTATATTCAAGTTATCTCTATCTATTTCCAAATATTATCTAATATTTAATAATAAACATTATTAAATATTATTTAATATTTAATTATTGCGCCAACAATTATCTACAAGTCACACGTGGGTTGTCGCCCCTCGGGGACCAGATGTCGTAACTTTATGGTCGTTGCACTTTGAACCCATCCATCGCGGTCTCTGACCATATGACTGTCTACATATTCGGGGTTTCCATTTAGACCACACTATACATCCACGAGTATACCCGATGATCACTTAACATGTGGATGTTTTACGTAACAATTAATATTATTACGTGACATATGTGACATATAATATTATCATACATAACGTCCACCTTATGATTAATTCGTATAAACTTTATCAACGTGCTGCGCATCACACGTATCTCGAATTAATCCCAACAATCTCCCACTTGGACTATGTATGTATCTTAAAGATTATATGTCACTCCTTTTGAGCTCATATACCGTATGTCCTTTAGTGTGTCTTTCCTTTTCCGGTCCATCAGCAAATGTCAGCAAAAGACTTAAGCCGCACGTCGCCACATTGAATTAGTGACTAGTCCCTCTTAAATCATGATACTAACATTCTACTGAATGACATGGATACTGAAATGGATATGTAGTGTGGAATTGATATGCTAGGTGATCATACATATCTAATTCCAACTTGGCCCTCTTTAGTGAGATCAATAGAATTCAGAATGTATGCCGTAACTGCTTAATGTACATTACTTCTGCAGAAAAACTTTAATATAACCGGAATGTACATTATACTGTATGTCTGAAATAAACAACTTTATTGAACACAAGAAAAACCTCACAGATTCCCACTAGGATAAAACATCCTCAACTGGACTAAGGCCCATACGGCTAACATGCTTGTGAAACACAACCGGTTCCACGGCCTTAGTCAAAGGGTCGGCCACCATAGAGTCTGTACTGATATGCTCAATACTGATCAGACCACTCAGAATTCTTTCTTTAACAACCAGATACTTCATCTCTATGTATTTCGCTTTAGATGAACTCCGGTTGTTATTTGAATATAGCACCGCAGCTTTATTGTCACAGTAAATCCTCATTGGAGGTGAGATAGTCTCCAATACCCGCAGCCCTGTGACAAAATTGCGAAGCTATATCGCCTGATTGGATGCGTGGAAGTAAGCTACGAATTTCGCCTCCATAGTGGAGGACGCCAATAAGGTCTGTTTCGCGCTTTTCCATGAGATCGCGCCTCCAGCTAAAGTAAACACATAGCCCGAGGTCGATTTCATGCTGTCCTGGCATCCAGCAAAATCGGAATCTGTATATCCAGTGATCTCTAACTTATCAGATTTCCGATACGTCAGTACGTGTTGCTTCGTTCCTTGTAAATATCTTAGCACTCTCTTCGCCGCGGTCCAGTGATCCTTGCCCGGATCAGAGAGGTATCTGCCTAATATTCCCGTAATAAATGCCAAGTCTGGTCGTGTACATACTTGGTCATACATTATACTCCCTACTACCGAAGCATAAGGAGTATTCCTCATTTCTGAACGTTCAAACTCAGTCTGGGGACATTGTTTCAGACTAAACTTGTCTCCTCTTGCCACAGGGGTACTAAGTGGTTTACACTTATCCATGCTATACCGCTTCAAAACCTTTTCGATGTATGCTTGTTGTGAGAGAGCTAAGATACCTTTGGTACGATTCCTTCGTATCTCAAGTCCCAACACATACGAAGCTTCACCAAGGTCTTTCATCTCAAAATGTTTTCTCAGAAAGGCTTTGGTGTCACTCAACATGTTTACATCGTTTGTTGCAAGCAGTATATCATCTACGTACAAGATCATGAATATGAACTTGCTCCCACTGAACTTGTGATACACGCATTCGTCAATTTGGTTTGCCTCAAAACCGAAGGAGACAACCACTTTGGCGAATTTGAAGTACCACTGTCGAGACGCTTGCTTGAGCCCATAGATGGATTTCTTTAGTCGACAAACCATGCCTTTTGGATCTCCCACCTCGAATTGAGGCGGTTGAACCATGTAAACGGTTTCGTCGAGTTCTCCATTTAGAAACGCAGTCTTAACATCCATCTGATGTAGCTCAAGATCTAAGTGTGCCACTAAAGCCATGATTATCCGGAAGGAATCCTTCGTAGATATTGGAGAGAAGGTTTCCGTATAGTCTATGCCCTCCTTTTGGGTAAACCCTTTAGCAACAAGTCGAGCCTTATATCGTTCTACGTTGCCTTTTGAATCCCGTTTGGTTTTAAATATCCATTTGCAACCAACGGGTTTCGAACCTTTAGGCAACGAGACGACATCCCATACCTTGTTGTCGTGCATAGACTTTATTTCTTCTTCCATGGCCTTTATCCACTTTTCTTTATTTCGACATTGTACTGCTTGTTGGACGTTTTCGGGGTCATCGTCCAACATACCAACATCGAATTCGTGTTCTTGGACATACACCACATAGTCTCTAGGTATGGGGTTTCTCCGTTCATGAGTGGATCACCTTAGGGGCACTTGTTCTTGGGATACTGTAGGTTCCTGAACTGCATCAGCCGGCAATTCATCGAGTTCTTCAGTAACTTCCTCAGGAACATGAACTTGTTCCTGTGGAGCGTCACAACTGGGATGAGGTACCTCAGGTGCGGGTATCGCTGATGCTATCTCCCCAAAAGATGGTTCGATTCGCATTTCTATCGCATCTGAGTGTGCCTCATCTAACTCAATGATCTGCTGATGCAAATCATTCCCCCCCGGAACCAAAGTATCTTCAAAGAACTTTACCGAATTTGTCTCGAAAAACACTTGTGGGATCGTAGAATTTATACCCTCGTGACCTTTCCGAGTAACCAACGAAATAGCAACTAACTGTTTTGGTGTCCAGCTTTCTTTCATTTGGTCTGTAAGGCTTCGCCTCTGCTGGACAGCCCCAAACCCTTATGTGGTTAAGGCTAGGCTTACGCGTGGTCCATAACTCATAAGGGGTCCTTATTGTTGCCTTAGTTGGTACTCGGTTGAGGATGTAAGCTGCGGTTTTAAGCGCTTCTCCCCAGAGGAATAATGGTAGTGTAGTTTGACTCTTCATACTACGCACCATATCCATAAGTGTACGGTTTCGTCTTTCAGCTACACCATTCATGCTTGGTGACCCAGGCATGGTGTACTGAGGGACGATTCCGTTTTCCTCTAGGTATTTAGCAAATGGTCCTGGACACTGTTCTCCTGATCCATCATATCGACCGTAGTATTCACCCCCACGGTCCGATCTGACGGCTTTAATCCTTTTGTTGAGTTGTAACTCAACTTCAGCTTTAAAGGATTTGAACATGTCTATTGCTTGCGCTTTTTCTTTAATCAAGAATATGTAGCCATATCGCGAATAGTCGTCAATAAAGGTGATAAAATAAGAGTGGCCATTTCGAGTAACCGGATGAAATGGGCCACTAATATCGGTATGAATCAACTCTAATAGACTATTTGCACGATTTGCTTCATATCTTCGGACTTTAGTTTGTTTTCCTTTATCACAAAATACACATGACTCTAAGTCGGTTAAGTGTAAAGGATTGAGAATTTCTGTTTTGACAAGACGTTCTATTCTGTTTTTGGACACGTGTCCTAAACGTCGATGCCAAAGTGATCCTGAATTCTCATGAGTTAATTTTGCTTTAACGTTTCGCGTTACAACATGCAAGGTTTCCTGATTTGAAGCAACATTTATTGAACAAAGTTTATCAATTTCGGACAACATACCGTGACCAATTAATCTAGAAGCATGATAAAGTTGGAAATTTCCATTTCCAAAATAACCGTAATATCCACTTTTATCCAATCGATAAAACGAAATAAGATTTTGTTTAAACGATGGCACTACAAAAGTGTCATGCAAATCTAGATAGAAACCGGATGTCAACAGCAATCTGAAATGCCCGATAGCTTCAACCTTTATGCCACTACCATTTCCCCAATAGACATATCTTTCATCGTCTCTTGGTTTTCTATGGCTTAGGCAACCTTGCATAGTCACAGATAAGTGAGTCGTGGCTCCCGTATCGACCCACCAAGTGGCTATATCCGAAACAAAATTAACTTCAGAACAAACTAAGAATGTACCCTTTTTCTTAAGACAAGATATATAACTGGTACAATTCTTCCTTAAATGTCCTTCCTTATTGCAAAAGAAACAAGTCATGCTTTTGGGTGCGTCAGTAGTAGGCACCCCTTTTTCCTTTTGACTTGCCTTTTGCACAGTAACCATTTCCGCAGCTTTGCGTTTCTTACCACCGAACTTGGTGGCGACAGCATTCATAACTTTATGCACCCTTATGCTGTCGATTCCACGGTACTGTTTCGAGCAAAGTTTCTTTAAGAGATTGCTTGCATCGGCTTTCTCATTCTTTACATATCTTTGCTCGAGATCGGCTAAAAATTCTTTAGCCGTCGTGGACTCAGAAACGTGTCCCCTGAAGCATTTGGGGATAGTCTTTTGCATGATCATAAGACACATGCGATTTGATCGTAGCCAGCGTGCCATGTGAGATTTTTCCTCACTGGTACTTTCGTCTGTTAGCACAGCTGGACGATCTATCAGTAACGCATTGTCTAGACCAGTAATCCCCAGAAAGATCTCAAATTGACCTTTCCATTGCTTATAGTTTGAACCATTCATTGTAGGAATATCCTTAATGTTAGACATTATTGCTGAAAAGCAAACAAGAACCGGACTTAAGTACACAACACGTGTAATCTTTAAACTGCATAAAAACAAATATCAAAATAGAACCCCGATTCCATCTACCAATTGTCTTCCAATATTGGGGCTCTTTGGAGTCATCCCAATACCTTCCAACAATTGGGTGTAGTGGTCAATATGACGGCTCTCCAAGCACAGGTTAACCACCTTCCTTTGGGCCGATGAGTTAATCTACGCTTTTAAAGCTTCGCCGCCGGCCCTATTTGGGTCCACTACCATGCTCATATGTGTCTTCGACAATCACACCTTCCTTTGGGCCGGTCAATGACTGCCTCCAACACATACATGCCCTTCACGATCATAACAAATATAGTGGCGATGATATGATTGCCGCACTTTAAGGGGATCATATTAAAGCCCTACATTTGCTAAGTCGCGTAACTTTATGGTTCTAAATGATCCGCAGTTTCCTGACTGACCCTTTTGCACGTACCGTGCATACTTAACCCCAACATCCGTTTTGTTTTACTTAAACCAATTTGAACTAGCTTGATTCCCTTTACGGCTCAAATAAGAACCACCTTGAACCAAGATCAGTTCTCCTTACGGTTTAAGAAACAATATTTTTATCAATCAATATAACAAGTGATATAACCTTATGATGGGTCACATTGAGTGTGAAGTGAACCGATTCAGTAATACCCACTTGCCATAAGGGTGTATTACCATTCCACATAATTTCCAGGCCACCGGTGGAGTCACAATGGTCTCGCTTAAGTACCGGCTTTCTTAGACAAAACTATGTGTACGGCGTTTTTATCACAACTCAATGAGTCATCTATCACGAGTATAAACCGCATTAATTGATAAGTGTTGGTCAATTCAGTCAACTTAACCCATCGAATTAACTTGGTTGAACTCGGTCAAACCGGGTCAAGCAAGATTCGGATTCTTATTGGGTTAAGTTCCTTAACTTTATTTTATTATTTATTAACATGCATAAACATAAGGCATAAATAAATAGATAAACAATTAACTGCATGTATGTAAACATAATAATGCAATAACCAGAAATTAACTTAACACTTGATCATTATTATTTTGGATTTCCTTAAAATAATAATAATAATAACAAGAATTTATTATTATTATTACTATTTTCCTTAATAAACTTTAAATAATAACAATAATAATGAAATTATTATCATTATTATTTACTTTATTTTCCTTTAAAAGAACTTTAAAATAATAATAACTCATTATTATTACTATTTTCCTTTAATAATAACAATAATAATAATTAAATTATTATTATTATTATTGTTGTTGTTGTTTTCTGTTAAAGGAGACTTTAAAATAATAATAATAACAACAATTTGTTATTATTACTATTTTCCAAAAACTTTAAACAATAATAATAATAATCAAATTATTATCATTATTATTTATCTTATTTCTTTTAAAAGAACTTTAAAATAATAATAATAATAATAATTACTTATTATTATTACTATTTTACTTTTAATAATAATAACAACAATAATTAAATTATCATCATCATTATTATTATTTTCTTTTAAAAGAGAATTTAAAATAATAATAATAACAACAATTTGTTATTATTACTATTTTCCTTAAAAGAAACTTTAAATAATAATAATAAAATTATTATTATTATTTACTTTATCCAAAATAATAATAATATACCAAATAAATAAAAAACTGAAATTAAAATAATTAAAGGGGTAGGGGCGCGGGTCGGGTCGGGCAGAACCCGCCCGCCCCAATTGAATTTCCAGTTGTCCTTTTTTTTTAAAATTGAAAAGGAAATTGGGCTGAAGCCCTTTACTAAACTGAATTGGTCTGGAATTTAAAGCCCAGTCCGCAGATTTCCCTTTTTTTTTAATTAATTCTGGAACCTGATTTGGGCCGAAGCCCTTTTACTGAAACAGGGCCGGATCGGGTCGAACCCGAATCCAGAAGCCCAACACCCGCCAGATTCTGGCTGGAGCAAAGATACGCCAGAATTTCAGGAGACAGAATCGAACCTGTGACCTCCTGTTTCCTGTCAGACACTGCTCTCATTAGGCCAGAAGGCCTTTTGGTTCATCAAGGAAAGCAGATTAAATTTATATTAATTTAGAGAACAGTTTCCAAAAAAGTACCAAAAGTTTCGCAAAAGAGGAATTGAACCTTAGACCTTCAGGAGGTTGAAGGTCGCTGCTCCCACTAGGCCAGAAGGCATTTTGTGCCTTACAGTAGAGCAACCTTTTATTTATATATTAATTTCGAAAGATTTCCAGAAAAACAAAAGGAATCGGAATTTTCGCAAGAGGGGGATCGAACCTGAGTCCTTTCATCCGCTGGCAGACGTGCTGGCCAGCAGGCCTGAGCAATTTTTGTTAAAAATGCGGAGGCCGAATTTAATATAATTTTCGAAACAGAACCTTTTTCTTAAAAATGGTCCGAAACGTTTTGACCCCAAAAGATTTCCGATTTTCGCACATGAACAGATTACAATAATGATTCGATTAGGCCTGCTCTGATACCACTTGTTAGATTTAATTTAATAAACCCCTGAATAGGACCGTTTAATCGAATCAATGGACAAAGTAACAAAATGCGGAAAATATACCTTGCTCCATTGCCGTTGTTAATCTGATCACGTACACTGCAACTGCTCCGGCTGATGAAGTATCTGGCGTGATCCAAGGATTCACGACCTCCCACCAATTGTTGATATACCCCTTGAACCGGAATCAACAATTCACTGCTTTACCCGATGGAGAGGTTAGGCAGTGTGGACTTTGTAGAAAATTTGGCACACCCCCTTTTCTTCTCTGTGTATAGGCGTTATTTTACGCTCTGTCTCAGAGGAGGTGAATGCCTCCTCCTCTATTATAGATGGGGAATGGAGGAATCCTGATAGGCATAATTATTAATAGATAGAGATTCCTTATATTCAAGTTATCTCTATCTATTTCCAAATATTATCTAATATTTAATAATAAACATTATTAAATATTATTTAATATTTAATTATTGCGCCAACAATTATCTACAAGTCACACGTGGGTTGTCGCCCCTCGGGGACCAGATGTCGTAACTTTATGGTCGTTGCACTTTGAGCCCATCCATCGCGGTCTCTGACCATATGACTGTCTACATATTCGGGGTTTCCATTTAGACCACACTATACATCCACGAGTATACCCGATGATCACTTAACATGTGGATGTTTTACGTAACAATTAATATTATTACGTGACATATGTGACATATAATATTATCATACATAACGTCCACCTTATGATTAATTCGTATAAACTTTATCAACGTGCTGCGCATCACACGTATCTCGAATTAATCCCAACACTTCGAACATTTGAAGTAGTCTATTTAAAGAAATTTCCAAATAGACTACAACTACTCATGATTTTTATTTCTCCTAGTCCTCGGTGAGAGTCTCACTTCTACAGAAAGGGATGTTTAATGCGGTACGAGGAACACAAAATAATCCTCTACAAACAGCTCCTCTATGGTACAAGAATAAACGCTTCAATTAGTTTTATTACAACAACTTCAATTCTTACACCAGAAGAGGCAAGACCAGCCACTCAACTTGTGTGGAAATAATCAAGCACTCTATAGAGGAAAATTTTAATGTATTTTTGACGGCCATCTGTCTAGCGGTCTTATTGTTTAACATAAAGCCTCTTATTCTTCATTCTCTCAGAACACATCAAATACGATACATCACAGACCGAAATCCATATATGTACCCCCAGGCCAATAAATCTTAATCCTCTAGGTTGGAAAAAATTCAGAAGAAAGTTCCGGTAAGGGTATCTCTCTTGCTCATGAAGCTCAAAAATTTCTATGGCCATCTAAATCCATTGGAATATGCAAAGCAAGAAAGAACTGAAAGCAAGAAAGCAGAAGAGAAGCAAGCCTTGGGTGAGACACGCCAAGATTGATTCGAGCTGATAGATCCAAAGGAAAGTAAATATGACTGGGCACTCAAAGTAACATAGATTCGGGATTCTCTATGTAGCCTTTGAATGCTTTCAACCATTCAGCACCAATTGCTCCTGAACACCATGAAGTATCAAATTTATCATCGAAACTTGACTTTACTTCTCATGCTCAACAAATATGGGAAACAAACAGTACCACAACTTACCATCAATAACCCTGTGGTCACAGCTTAAAGTCACTGACATGTAAGAAGCAAACTTGAACTGATCAGGGCCAGAGCCAGGTACTACTCTTTTCTCGGCTGCCAAAAGAGAAGGTCCAAATAGCAATAAGATCATCACCTTTTCAGGAAAGAAAGATCACAAGGAATAACCTTACCAGAACCAACTGCTAAAATGCCTGCTTGAGGAGGATTGATTATGGCACAAAATTGTTTAATGCCAAATGGACCTCCCAAGTTGCTCACAGTAAATGTGCCTCCCTACAAAATAATATCACAAGCTCAACTGCGTATCCAGATGCAAAAGAGAGAAACAGCAACGTCACAGAAGAAAACGACAAAATCCAACTGTAAACCTCATAATCTTCTGGTTTCAGGCTGTTCTCCCTGGCCTTTTGTGCTAAATTCTTCACTTCCTCAGATATTTTAGACAAACCTTTCTTGTCAGCATCCTAAAATAGCCAAAAAAAATTTTGTCAAATAAGTCCTACATAAAATTACAAAACTGCAAATATAAAAGTTTCTTAATACGGTTAAGTAAAACACAGCCAAGTCTAATACCTTGATGACAGGTACATATAATCCATTATCTGTCTGTACTGCAACATTTACGTTGACATTGTGGTACCTGCAGACAAAGAGGAGAAGCCCTCATAAATGTATTCTGACCCATAAAAAGGAGATGGAATTTCACCTTTATGTCACTTACTGGCGAATGTAGTCATTGGTCCACGAGCTGTTACACTGTGGAACTTTTCGTAGAGCCAAAGCTGCAGCCTGCAGTAATAATTGCTTGCTTACTCAAGGTGGAGATAATGTTCAATATAAGCCCAAACTAAGGTCAAGACTTAACTAGTTCTACAAAATAAAAAGATAGAATTTATCATGCTCCTTCAGCAATTGGAACAATGTGCTCCCCACCACACTAATAACTAACTTGATATGAAGGTGGCAATCTCCGTAAAGCTAAGGGGTAAATGGCAGGGCAGCTAGATTGCTGATCTGTGCCAATATGAAACTTGTACAAGCAAACCAAACAGCAACGTAAGCAATTGCTACTGGTCACCAGTGGTAAAATCACGAATTTCCAGACATGGAAGCCAAGTCAAAAGGTAACATGGAAACAGGAGAGCCAGTTATGGAAAATGCTTTCAAGAGGTGTGATATGACTGAACAAACAGTAAGAGAAATGAACCTTGGCCATCTCAACACCCTGAATAGTTAAACATAAATAAGAGAAAACAAGTGATAACCACGTCATTCAATTTGAGTAACAGCATCCAACTGCCTACCTCTGTTCCTCGGCTTCATTTATTAAACACGTAAAAGTCGAGGTATAAAAGAAAAGAGAAACTACTTTTCTAAAAATATCTACTGGTTATACTGATTATGTTGTCAAACAGGATAAAATGCCATTTTAGACAAATGATACCTTGATGACAAGATCGTTCACTGATAATTTCTTCCCACCATAAGCTTCTTGTAGTGAGTTGAGATGTGTTCGCAACCTGCAAAAACACAAATATGAGACAATGAGTAAACTACAAGCTCAAATTGTTCAGCTTAGCTATGGAGAAAAAGATCACGAGTCATACTCCATTAGCTTATCAACACATGTATCCACGGTAAGATAGTAGTGTGGAATAGTCTGTTTTGAAAGCAGTAGCCGTGAAGCCGTGACCTGTCCATGTTACAACAGGTTAACATGGCAAAGGAACAATGCACATTAATATATAGGTGATCCACACATGGATCTGACGATAAGAAATGTTAGAAAAAGAAATCCTCACTAATATGACAGATTATAACTAAAGAAATCATACAGTATAGAAATAGCTGGAGAAATTCCTTAGTTCACCTTTCTTATCTGAGAATGAGGGATATCAACATAATCTATAGTTCCAACTGCTGTAGAAGAAACCTTGGAAGCTGCTGCTGGAACTTCTTTACCCCGAGATGCTGTTCACAGAAATTCAAAATTACAGATAGAAGATAAGCGGGAGGATGCGAGAAGCACAAATTGATGATATTCAAATAGTCATTGACTTTGGGAAAAAATAACATGGACTTCAGATACTTCAATTATGAAAACTAAAAGCACCAAAACAATATCAAGCGTAAACAAATCATGTCCTCTCTCTTCCACTACCAAATCCATAAAACAGATCAAGTCCACAAGAATTTATAGGTGAGGCAGGTGAAAAGATGATGGCAACAGTACAGGATTTCCTTCTTTTCCTTTTTTGCACATTAAAGAGAGGACCTTTCTAGGAAAACCACAATCAATCTTAAATCTTCTAACTGAAATATTGTATACTTCCAAAGCAGTAAACAATACCAAGATAGTCATCAATGTCAGCCTTCACAATGATTCCATTAGGACCAGTCCCTTTGATGCTAGAAAGAGGTACCTAAAAACCAGAAGATAAACACGGGGAAATCACCACGAATATTATCATAAAAAAGAAAACCAAGGACAATGTCAAACACACATAGCTAAAGAACAGTATAGCCGCACAGACATACATTGTTTTCCTCTCCAATTTTCTTAGCAAGTGGACTGGCAAAGACATGACCTCCTGATACAATAGTTGAATCGGACAAAGTGGTCTTGGGCTCTTTGGACGCAACAGGTTCCGCTGCAACCTCTTCTTTTGGTTGAGATGGTGCAGACTGCTCTTTTGAGGGAGACGCAGGTGCAGGTTCTGCCGAAGTAGGCTTGTAGTCTTTGAATTTTGCAACATCTTCTTCTTCTTCAACAGTAATGGCAATGACCTGGAATAAATTGTTCCATCAATGCCATCTCTAAAAAATTATGCATCGCAGATCAACAGTTATGATCAAAAGAAAAAGATTTCCGAAAAAATTAACTTCTTTAAAGTATGTGAAAATGTGCACTGCAAATTTAAGATAGATGACGCGTAAGTATACACATAAGCAAAAATGAAGACACCGAAAATTAACAGTAAGGACCCCAAAATGAGTCTGTACAGATTTTAGAGTCAAATACAACAGTGAAATGGCTCAAGTAAAAGGGATTTCTGAGGAAGTACATATCATATATCATAAAGCATTTATGAGAAGTATCAGTTTTAAAAAGGTTGAATTTATGAAAGAAGGAACCAACTTCAACTCCAACCAAATAAGACAGTATGATGCTTAAGCAACACCTAAGAGTTACCTCGAAACTGGAAAACTATAAACGCTTCTTGATTTAAACCTCACAAGAATCAAAAGGAGAAACAAAAAATTTTGACATATTACGTGGCTCCAGTAAAGCAAAGCTTCGCTGGGAAAAGAAAAGGAATCCAGTCCCAACTATCTAAATTATAAATGAAAACATGTTACAACTTAACAGTGTCAAGCTTCTATGATCAATGAGCTTTAATCAAGTCCAATCTTCGTTACATGAAATGGGAACATACAATAAAGATGTTTACCTCGCCAACTTTGATTGCATTAGATCCATCACCACGAAGTATCTTAGCAAGATAGCCTTCCTCCATGCATTCCATTTCTACAGTTGCTTTGTCCTAAACATTTACACAATAATTATTCCGAAAAAAAAAGGGTCATACAAGGTGAAGAATATAACAACACGTAAAGGGGGGGAAGAATCAACGCAGAAGAAAGTATGCCAACAAGATAAAGAGCTGCACCGTTTCAACTTCACACAAGACTTCACCAGGAGAAACTTTGTCACCCTCCTTCTTCAACCATCTTGCAATATTTCCCTGCAAAGTTAGTGAAAGTACTTAGTTGGCTTACTCAGATGCTCAAATAAGTGTTAATTTTTGCCTGTAGAAGAAGCATGCCTCTGTCATCGTAGGTGAGAGAGAAGGCATCCCAATCTCCTGATGTAAAGGAAGACCTGAATCAACAAAGCAATATAATAGGTTAAGAGGTCAATTTGGTCAATACTCCCTAAGACTGCTATAATTTGAAACAAAACTCACAATTACACTGGCCATTAGTGACACTGGAAATTCTTATGCCAGTTAAAGAACAAGAGACATGCAGCATAAATCTAACAAATCAAAGAATGGAGCTATCCGAAGTTATATTTTTTTGCCGCTTTTCTTGCCCCTGATAGATGTATATTTGTAATCAGTTATCTGGAAATATCCAACAGGAAATGGTGAAGTGAGCAGAAAATACACACACACACACTTCCTTTCCATTTTTGTTTGCCTAGAAAATATTGTTCTTTCCAAAAATAGAAATATATTAGAGGTCAGAGTTTTCATACTAACATTAATTAGCATTTACATGATTTCTCTAGTTTACATCAATTAACCAAGGGCAGAACAAGAACAGTGACAAAAATAGTTTGACTTCCTTAAATTATGCTCAAGTAAAACCAAGACAATATTATTGGACAGGAGGGAATAATATTTATTCCATATGGAAGAGACTAGCTCATTTATGCAAATCCCATAGTACCCAGCAAAACCAATAAAGCATACCTGACTCGCTTGAAAAAAATCTTCCTTTTGGAAAGTGTGACCTGATAATGGAGAAGAAATAGAGTAAGAATACTACAAACTACACAATTCCAAGTTCAAACCATCATTACTGGAGACAAACCATGAAGTTCTATTGCTGATCATGATTCCAGTGGTCAGAGGAGCATCGAATTTTCTTTTAGCATATCCCGCTGGAGGTTCTACTCTTGACACCTACTAGCAGAAAACTGTTAGTCAACTAGGCAACAAAATTCTCCTCTCTTACACGCTGGCATATCAATACTGTGTCAAATCTACAGGGTAGGGGGGGGGACGTTGTGTGGACCATGAGAAGAATAGGTGAGAAAGCAGAAAGGTTCGGCAAGTCCAATCACCATTGAAGAAAATGCTGCTCCAGAACTCTTAATAGATCCAGATCTCTTCGCTTTGGATCCGTCTGGACTTTCAAATCCCTGTCGGTGAAAATTTTGTACATCTGTAAAACAACATCACAGGTGTAGTTCAGTAATATATCATTCTCAGAAGTTGCCTCTAAGAGAGGAAAATCACTTAAATGCCAATGACTCACCATGTCCTTTAACAGCATAAACCCTTGCATCATTACTAAACCAGCGGATCAGAATAGCACGGTCATTCCGTACTAACTTGGAAATATTTCTAATCTGTAAAGAAATTATCAGAGTATGATTATTTGTGAAATACAAAATTTATTATAAAGGTAGATGGTCTCACTGGTTCACTAACAACACGTAGGACATGGGAGTCAGCCAAATGTAGAAATCAGGAAACGATAGAGAATTCCACAAGAATAAAAGCCCATAAATCAGTACAATTTCATTGTTTGTTGCTCAAAACAAGGAACAAGTCAAACTCGACAATGTATTTTAACGTGTGAAATTTTTCGTACATACAGCAATCTATAATGATATACACATAAGTTTAAGCAACCCTGGTTACAGTGAGAGCAATTAACTAATATTGACCACACTTCACAAATGCTAGAAGGACAAATACATAACGCAGAGCAGAAAACAAAAAGAACAAATGATGGAAGGGAAAAAGGAAGGTATTTTTTATCTGGGAGTCTGCGTATGTGTTGGGGAGGGGGAGCATCCCCTATAGAACATAGACGAGATTAACCCTCCACATGTAAGTATTGATTTACAACCCAAACACATCTGATGAATCATCAAACTAAATTGCACTTAAGAACAGAATATAAATCAAGATTCTATACAAATGCAGTTTACATAACAAGCAACTAATAATGAAACCTATGCTGATAAAATTCATCCTACCCCATACATATTCCAATTGTGGGCACAATAAGCCACCAAAGAAAAATATCACAAATTAAACATTAGAAATCATAACTTAAATATTGTAAGCCACGTACCTTTTCTGACTGATGTAGGATGTGAGAGGTGCAAGTCATGATCAATTATGTCCTTCCGAGAACCTTTTAATCACAAAAGTAAGAGGACAGAGCTGTTTAGATTCCTTTCCTTAATGGTGAATAATTTCTGAAGAAAGGCCACATATAAAGGATAAATTATCCAAATTAGAATCTTCTCCTAATTTTGCATCTGCTCTTTGAACAATGAATACATGCCTGTTCCAAGCTAGAATCTCATATCCTAATTTTGCATCTACTCTATGAACAACTAATGTATGCTTGTTCCAAGCTAAAATAACAATAAATTTCGAATACATACATGCACTAGTGTTAGACAGAGGAAAAAAAGATCAAGTGATTCCAGCACATAAAGACATCCAACAAGAAAACATCCTCGATCTCCCCCTATATCAATCAAACAACAAAAAGGAATCCACGGACCCGCACAGATACTGAACTGGTGAATATTACAGTAATAATTAAGAACTGAATACGCACGGGAAAGACGCCAGCCAGATAATTTGCTTAGTTACCATAAAAGAAATGCATAGAAGACCTGTGTTTCCTAGAGCATACTACACCTGATTGAAAAATGGAAGAATCGAAAATTCGACAATCAGAATAAGGTTAACGAAATTCCTCAGGTATTGCAATTACACGGTTGGTATTGAAGGAGAAAAAATACTAGAAAATTCACACGCTAGGTGGAAAGGAGAGAAAAATAATTAAACCTCGAACGATTACTTCACGGGGGAGAGAATCGTCTGCGGCTTTTCTATAGCGGCGTTAAGTGAATTCCTTGGTCGGATCTCTGATGTTTCCTCCGGTCAAACGCGAACACTAGCACCGGCGGCTATCGGCTGACAATTGCCCTTTACTTTTGTTCCCTGTTTCTAATTCTATAGCAGTAATAATTTTAATGTTCAGAAAGAGAAAAGAAAACGTCGTTACCGTCGGTCATTAATCGTGAGTTCTAACAAACTGCTACGGCAGCCATCTTATTATTGTTATAAGCTCAAATAATGATATAAATAAAACAATTGAAAGAAAGCAATATATTCTTCAAAGCTGTCACTATTCATACAAGAGATTGTCATATTTATAGGGTATAACAAGTATAACCTCTTCTTAAGTTTAATGCTCACTACTCCACTATCCTTGGTGGGTGTAAATATTTGAAAATCCACTATCCTTAGTGGGTATAAATATTTGGTATACACTATCTCCACTAACACCCATAATAATTCACAATTTATTATTATTATGTTGTTGTTGTTATTATTATTATTATTATCATTCCTTTTTCGGCAAGGTTCTTTTTTTCTTTTTCCTCTTGTTATCTTAAACAGACAAAACTAAAAGATTATGAATGATTTTATAATAATCCTTCCTAATATTGCTACTTAATAGTATGTTCAAAAAAAATATTATCGATGAATAGTGGTGATCATCCTATATCTTGCCTCATGATATGCATCATATAACTCAAAATTAATAATTGATTTCCATTCCAATTGATTATATAATCTTTTATCATATCTTATATTTTACATAACCATTCATTATATAATTAAAAAATAAATCATGTCATGATGAGGTAGATAGCGATATAACAATAAAAAGTAAAACATCATATAGATTCAAGCCTAATACCTCATGGTCATAGATTTAAACAAATACAATTCACATTAAATTATTCATATAATTCTTATCGTATTATTTGTGTCCCTGTATATTATAAGTATCCCATGCCCGAGGTACGATTCCCTGTGTAGATAAACTTTTCGTTTTTAAATAATAAAACTACCATATAATTAAAAAATGTCATTTTTGCATAAGTATAATATTTTAAATATCAATACTCCTCCTCCACCCCTTTTTTCTTTTTTCGTCTCTCTTCGTACAAAAACCTTAATCGTAAACGTCCACTAAACAAAAATAATGACTTTTTTACGTATGACTAAAAATAAACAACCATTAATGAATCACTAAGATTATATTTTTTTATAAGCATTGAAACACCAAATCCGTTTTCAGGTATATATATTCATCTAAATGTTTATTTCTATCACAAATATGAATAAGACATACTATTATTTATTTGAAAAAATTTGAGTTAAGGGCCACTAAACTTTCAAATTTTAAAGAGGACCACAAAGTTCATTGATTATTATAAGAGTCATAAGTAACTTTAAAATTTTGAAAAAAGGGTTTAAGACCCTTACATAATTTAAAAGCTTAGTATTTATGCATCACTATTTATTTGACGAAATATGTAAGAAAATACCTCCGGTGTATATAAAGTCCGCTTCGAACCTATCCGCATATTTCGCGCGAAATAAACGGTTACCAGCGGTTACTGCCGGAAACGGTCTACACCGTCGTTTCCGACGCTTTCTTCATCAGCGATCACTAGCAAAGGACAGGAAATGATGGA